>JAAZTK010002252.1:0-11634 GCA_036507255.1 Megalothorax incertus
ATAGGGTTAAATGGGGAAGCATTTAGCGATTTTCGTGACAAGCATTTAATTTGGGACTACTTTCCTCTCTCTCCTTTTCTTACAAAATCCCAATGACTAATGTCAATAAAACCATAAAGCAGTTAAGAAAGTGCTCAAAAGGAGAGTGGATGGGCCATTACCTCGAAGTGGAGATGAAGAGTTGAACCAAGAGAGTTTAGCGACTGGTTTTCCTCCTCCAGAGATGCAAACTAGAGTGATGACAGTCCCTTCGTTGAAGGGTCCAATGAGAGATGCGTTTGCTGTCTCAGATCCAGACATATCTTCAATTCGGACATACTCTGGTTTTGCTGAAAAATCCAAAAAAAATATTTAGAACATGTATTGATGAGGAATCGAACTCGGGACCTATCGTACAAAACAAATAATTATTTTAACTGCACTTTTAGGGTTAATAATTTAGGGTTTTAATTTTAAAAAATTAAATTATAATTTTACAAAAAAAATTTAAAAAAATGTCCTCATAATACCTCTCACAACCATTTTATTGTAATCATTAGTTATATTTTAATGAGTTTAATCACTGGACACTTTGGTAAATGGCACGGGACCACCGGCCCCAACCTGAAGAAATCCTTTTCAAGAAGGAGATTAAAACCTAAGTGCTGGATTTTGAAATATAAAAATTCCTATATTTTTAGCTATATTTTTTTCAAATGGCTTTAAAGAGTATGGGGATTCCTAATTGCAGATATGCACTTTTCAAAGATTGTTGAATGCTAGGCTGAAAGTGAATTTAAAATTTAATGCATCTTCCCCCTAGCCTTCGTCCTTGCCTTTTCTTCCTCATCCTCCGCCTCCTTCTCGAATGAATAATTCACTTTGAAGGAGAATCTGAGTAGACACTTTCACACTTTATTCCTCCCAGTGTCACTCAAAGGGGTATTTTAGTATAAGGGGGAAGATTTGACAAAATCCAAGGCGAATGACTCGAGGAGAGAGTAATGTGAATGGCATAGACGGTGGTGGAGGAGGAGGAGAAAGGGGGGAGAAATTGCATATACGGCGTATCGTATCTATTTCTGACTTTAAGTGACTATTTATAGCTAAAGCCTATCTAAATTCCAAATACCAAGTAAAATATGCAACACTCCACCATAAAGACGTCTCATCCATCGTGCCCTTAAGCGACTGCATATCAAATGCAAAGATTTCTCTATCCTTTATTGCGTGGAGGTTTAAAATCCTCCTCGATTTAGGGAACTTTCACTTTCCATCCGAAAACTCTGAATCTTAAACTTAAAAGATACACACTTTCTCCTCCCCTGCATCCTAATCTTCTTCCCCTTTGGCAAAGTCAACTCAATTTCTACTTATAAATTAGTTTTGGTGCTCGGAGCACTCGGGAAAGGATATAAGATTAGCACGAGTTTCCCAAAATATGGGAGATTTGCTTCATAAGAATTGGAATTATGCAAAGATTATCATTTTACGCGCAAAATATATTAGATATTTTATGCTCGGATTTCGCAATATTGGTCTAGAGGAATATTCGGTTGGGGATTAATAGATTTAGCTATTTGAGGAGCTCAGGGAGGCTTTATATTCCTTTTAAATCTCAAAAATAAACCATCTTTATTATTTATCTTTGTAATTTCATTAAAATCCAGGCAGTGCTATCAAGATATTTACAATTTGTCTATGCTTTAAAACGTAAATCCATTTAAAATCTGCAAACTTTAACTTAAAACTCTGATCCAGAGCCAGCTAACCGTGTAAATTCAATGTGCAATAAATTACAGCCCGAGAAATGGCCTTACAGAAGGTGAATGGGATCTTTGCAGGTGATTCCGAGGTAAAATGGGTGCCAAAAAAACTTGCAATTTCCGCATTTTTTCGGTGGAAATGCTTTCATATGCTCGTACATGGAAATTTGAAATTTTTGTGAATAAAAGGGGGGCAAGTGAGTGGAGATTGGACTTGAATGAGCTCGGGCCACAACACATAAATAGATATGGGCGTAAAGTAATGTTATTTTATTTGTTCCTACACATATGCACTCTCTTTTTAAGTAGGACTAGGACTCCTCCTCAGCGGCGTGAGAAGAAAGCGTTTATTCTCTTCCTTTTACTTACAGAGTAGCCGTTTTTTAGCTGTTTTCGCCTTTAGATTTATTAGTCAATAAAGAAAATGTTTTCCCCTTGAATCCCTCTGCATTTGTACTACTACCCCGAGAATGGAAGGGGCCTTTATTCTCAATAAACTTGTTCCTATTGTAAAGGATAGAGAAAAGACTAGGGTCAGATCGGAGCTTTCTTTCTTCTTTCTCCCCTCGTACCATCAGGCTATCAGCTCTCCCTTTTTCTAATTCGATTTCCCATTATGTAACTAAATAATAGCTTGGCCGAGAGAGAACAAAGCATTTCATTAGCTTAAGAAGCCAGATTGGGTTAATTCTAAATTTATATCCTTAAAAGAGTGCATTTTAAATACAATGTAATATTCAATAGGGATGTCAAATTCATTTTTATCCTGAAAGATATGACAGGGTTATACAGATATTTAGATATTTAGATATTTAGTATGCTCGTATCCTATCCGCTTTGAAATATGGTAATGGAAGATCTTTGGGAAGGGCACATTAGATTAAATGAAAAGGGGGAAACAACACGGAAATAATTGTGCATTGCACGGAGATATTCCAAAGGGGGGTTAGAGCAATAAGCTTAGGTCCTCCAAAAGGGTCATTACGAGAATTCATTAGACGCAAAATGGGAAATCATTAAAGGAGAATTGAGAGTAGACTGGGTATACATTCCTTAATAGCCCTATAGCTTGAGACTTTATTATTATAATGAAGGTATACGAGGATATTGCTATTGTGAAACGGGAAAAAGTTTGCAACTCGAAATCCGAGCCTCCCAAAAGTTCCTCGTGCATTTTTTTGGCATATTGCATTAATAATAATTGGCAAAATTTCTGGAGAAAGTGCATAATAAACCGGAGGAAAGTAATAGAGTTGTTTCTAATAAACAATCCGAAAGGATTCCTCCCTGAGAAATGTTGTAATTTCGGACCAGATTTTTTTCTCGTAGATTTCTAGATTTGACGATCCGTTGCAATAGTACAGGATACATTGGCACTTGGACAGATAATAAAAGAGGAGTCTTTCCCAATCACAAATTGTGAAGGGACATGAAATGGGTTTAACGGTTTAACGAGAGTAATTGGAGAGACGGTCGTAACTTACCAAAAGTGAGTAGACGAATTGATTGTAGGAGTGAGCAGTGTTCTTTTGCTTCCAAGTATGTAACTTCACATTTATAAAGGTCCTCATCGGCCGTCATTAGAGGATTGATATTCCAGCTCGGCGAGGCTAGCGTTTGCGAGGCGGAGAGTGGCTCTGAAAAAAAAAGAAAAAGGAAATCAAATTTAGAAAACTCTTCAAGTACACGGTCAGCTAGGAGTAGGTACATGCACTCAGCACTCGTAAAAAAACTCCGAGAAATTTTTCTCCTTGAAAAATACCTCTCCCCCCATGTTCTTTAACTTGCAGATTGCCCATTGTGGCTGAGGATTTCAAGAAAAAGCCCATATCGATTATCCATGCAATTTTATCGACGGAATCGACATCCTCTCACCACAATCGCCCATTCTTCCTAATATGTCCCTTCTCTTTTTTCCCTAAATATCAATTCAGCTGAATCTCTCCGAATAAAATTTAAATGAGCTCCCCCATTTTGTTTGCATATTTCTTGGCTATAGGCCACACTCATAAAGTGAAGCTGATATCATTACGGAGGAGGATGCTGTTTTGTAATATTTTGCAAAGCGCGATAAGCAAAATGATGCGGTTTTTCATAGGGATATCGATCCGTATTCGATTCACGTCTCACACCTGATTTAATTTCCCTGTTCGGCCTACTTTCTCCGTTTATACTACTATCTGGTATGCAGATATTGTACGCTAGATAGTAAGGTTGTGTATGTAAAGTTAAATAGCAGATCTATCTCCACCCAAAAAAGAGACGATAAATTCAAGGGGTTGTGTATGCACTGAAAATCAATAGAATACATCCATATTTTAAAGCGGGGAAGCAATTCCAAGCTCCGACTCTAATATAATCAAATTCAAGCAAGAATAATGAATTAAAAGCTGAGGATGCAGAGTTTCATGAAATTGATTCGTTGAATTTTGCACAATTCCTATTTCTGCAATAGGGCTGAATCAGATCTGATTAATGATGTGCTCCCCTCCTTCTTACCCTACTTCTTAGAAGTCACTAACAAGGATTAATCGTGACTCTGATGTAATATTGAATGCATAATCGCAAATTCAATTCGGTTCGCAATAAAAATTCTATCCAAATAATGGATTTGAACTCGGAGGAAGTAGGTCTTTGGGCCGATCTGACCAAAATAATTTACTTTTCCTCGCAAAATCCGAGTTTAGAATTTTTTCCTCGCACACAATTTCATCCCTCGGGGGATTTCCCTGAGGAGAAATACAATCTGCGTAAGTTAAGAAGGCTGCTTTCTTCTATTACGGTCTATAAGTTTGATTTAGGATTAGTACACTATATAAGAAGGATACAATTTCCGAGGAAAAAGTTACCCAATAATAAAGGGCTAGGATACAATAAGCAATGAATTATACTACTGGGTAAATGGAGAACCTCCTTATAATAATAAAGGACATGTCCTGAATGCGTCTACACCTCCATAAACTATCTAGGGCAAAGTTCTCATGAGTTTTGGAGGGAGCACAAGTGTTTTGCAAAACCAAACTCTTGACTCGATCAGGCAAACTTTGTTTTGCACCGAGAGTGACAACTCCTTTCAATATGCACCCTTATTAAACTTTTCCAAACTTTTAACCCCACAAAATTTTACGCCCAATAGACAATTTGATTAATTCCTTAACCTCAATCTCAAAATCTAATCCACCTTAAATTCTAATTAAACATTATAGAGATATTTGCATTTAGATATTGATTTTTTCGAACAATATGCGAAGAATCCACGTAGTCTTACATCTAATAATTTATTTTTTAGAAGAATATTGACATCTTTAAATGAAATCGGCTTTAAAATCAGTTTTCTCTATCATTTTTGATTAACATTTTACTCAAAAACTTGCATCCGATTAACGATCCCCTTGTCATAATAAGTCGTTCGGATCTCGAGGCAGATCTCAAAGGAAGAATTCCAAATTGTTCACCCCAAATCCCCTATCAAATAAACACTTCTTGTTTGCGGACAAACGGGTTTCTTTTTCAGGTCCAGGGAATTTAAGTGCTTTAATTCGTAGGTTTGTACCCATGCAACTTTCTTAAGGAGAGGATGAAATTCATTTCATCTTCACAAAATTAAGAATCCTTTAAAACTGCATTCTTTTCGGTATGTTTACCCAAATATTTCTACAATTTTGTACGGATTGCGAGTTCTTTCAGGTTGAGATTTCGCAGGAAATCTTGTGGAATTTGATTGACCATTAATTCGGCATCTTTATCCATGATAAACAGATTCTCGAAATTAAATGCCAAAAATTCTTTTCAAGGATCAAATCTAGCTAAATATGTTTTACAAAGATGAGTAGGATCAGCATCCACATAAAATGATTTTTAAAAATTTCTGTTTACAACAATAAAGAGCCCAATATACTCGTACAAGGCCCACAAGGGGCAATACATTCCTGTCAATTTATGATTCTCGATAGATAGGAAATTGACCTTTTCCTCCTTTGTAAGGAGTCCAACTTTATGTATTTGTCAGTTTGATTTGATGCAATCAATTATTGAAGGTAAAAAGAGCAGCAATAAGTTATGATTGAAAAGTTTGAGTCTGTCATTCTCAGAGAGAGCGAGAGCCTCTGCTTTATATAGCATATTTCATGATAAAGGCCCCAAATCCCGGGAGTCCCTTTCCTATCTGGGAGTGTGTAATATATGGGGTATCACACGAGTCGAATGAAAATCTCTGGAATGGAGCAATTCCCTAAAAAGATTTTAGCAAAATGGAACATTGAGCACTGTGCACTGGTCAGTCCCCCCTCAATAAAAAGGAATCAGCCAGCCCCATAAGGTCGAGAAGCATCATTTGTTTCCGAATCATTCCCATTTAAGCTCTATTTGTATTTGCAATACAANGCTCTATTTGTATTTGCAATACAATTTCATATCTTGACATTCCCAATTTCGCTCAGCCCAAAAAACCTCAAAAAAACTTGATCTGATTTGTCTCTTTCCAAATCAAATAAATTTACTCTCTAGCCTCCCTAATGTTTCAAATCCAATGGAGAAAGCAATTGAAAGGATGTTTTTCTCACGACTTTTTATCGATCCCACAATACGGGAAAAACCCTTAAAGATTCCTAGATCTGTATTTGATGTACAATAGCACTCATCTAGCCTCCCTAATGTTTCAAATCCAATGGAGAAAGCAATTGAAAGGATGTTTTTCTCACGACTTTTTATCGATCCCACAATACGGGAAAAAACCCTTAAAGATTCGTAGATCTGTATTTGATGTACAATAGCACTCCCTTTAAGCATACTCCTTCTACTACTATGCTCAGTCAATTCCACCCACCAAGAGTGTCATCCAAAAGACAAGAAATGTCTCATTCTACTCTCCCTTTTATATCCTCCCAAGTAATACGACCAAATACAATAGGCCAATGTTCTGACTTTTTCCTCAGAATGATTTCTCCCATTTTGGAAGGAATGAATTGTAGCTCGGAGGAATCCAGGATCGAAATAGACATGGTGAAGAAAAAGCTCTATCTTTTTTATTTCCTCCGGAGATAAAGACCCAATCCTTTCCTCCAAAGGAAAAAATGAAGGCATTTTTCATCCATCTCAATTTACTTGCAATGTCTCCGCCTGTCCTCCCTTCCTCCGGAGTTCATCAGGGTCCGTCTTGGATTGCAATCCTTCGGAATTCATTAAGGAATGTCACACCTGCCATGCCGACTTCCTCCTCCCTTTGGGGATTCGGGGAATACATATTATAAACCACCGAATGAATTTGAGTAGCTTGAATTGATCCAAAACACATTCTCCCGTCCATACCAAACTAGTTTAGGGATCCTCCCAGGCTCGAGCTCGCGAGTTACGTGACATCCTCGTGTTGGGAAACTAATGAGATTTCCAAATGTCACTACTCGTTGCAATTCAATATTGTATATGTAATCGCATTAGGAGGAGGAGCCCCTATTCTCAATATAGATATTTAAACCTTTAATCCTATAAATATGAAATTATATCTGGATGTATTTATCTGTGTGCGCTCTCACAGAGTCCCAGGGTTAATGCCCTATTTACTACTTCTATTTATATTGTATTATTTGCCTCTGCTTTCACCGACTAGAATCTTAATCCTTTTGCCTTCCATATAATAATACTAATAGTAGTAAAAGCAATAATTCGAGTCTCCCAACCATGAATCTCAATAATCCTGGCATTGACTAAATTACAATGTGTATCTGAATTGAAGAGCATGTAGATTTCAAATGGTACAAGAAACTTTTGGGGAGATTGGGCATTAAGTCAATTAGCATTTTACGAGTAAATTAATGGAGAACCCCAGCAAACAAAACAACGAGCATAAATTCCCAATTGAGGGTCATAAATTCCGGCATTCAAGAAACATGCAAATTAAATGCGAATCCAAGACTGGTTCTGTACAGTATTTCTTGGATTCCTTTTATTTAATTTCTCCCTCTGCTCAAGCAAGTCGAGGACCCCTTTAAAGACCCTGATGCAAACTGACACTTGCTTCTTGGCTTGAAATTTGCATTCAAGTGACCTATATTTTTCCTCCCATATGAAAAATAAATCACACTCCGGGTCGTCCGAGTCAAAAGGGAGAGCAGATAGTGGAGGAAATTGTTCAACTTTCTCGATATTTTAATAATTAACTGCGCCCCTAATTGAAAATGACTTATTTGGCATACTCGGGCTCTGGAATTGGGCTGGAAAACTGCTGAAGTCCGACCTACTCTCTTCCTCGGAACGAAAATGGATATTCATCTTTAGAATATAATAAAAGAAGATGAATTAAGCTAGCTAGCTCGCCAAGAAACACGATATAAACTCCCAGAGATTGCAATCTAAATTGTTCTACTAGCTCTAGAGTTGGATCTTTTTAACGGAATTAAATTGCAAAGAGGGCTAGATAGAGCAAACTCAAATCTTTGCATTGGGAAGCTGAAGAATCATAGGGTAGAAAGTCTATTTGAAATATTCGGATGGAAAGAATGAATTGATGGGGCTCAGGTTTAATGACATAAATTCTTCCCTTGGGTCCAAAACTCCCCATTTATATTTGTAGGTATTCGCATTGTGCAATGGAAGGGAATGGACTCGTGTTTCTCGTTAGTTTCGTTCGATTTGATTTTGGTCAGTTCGGTGATACTCATAATACGGGTAGTTGGATAATTGTGAGGGTGGGCATTCACCATCAAACAATGGGAGATTCGAGTCTTTTTCCATTAGATTTAGGAATACTTTTAGGGGGAAGGAACTTCATTTGAAAAAAATATATTTATTAGTCAGTCTTCCCCTTCAATCTGGCCCAAAAAATTAAATTATACAAAAACAATATCTCAAAAAAAAATTATGCATATTAGGAGCTATTATAATACAAAGTTTTCAGTCGAGCTTTATTAAGTAAATTAAATCTAGGGCATTGCAGATCTTTATCTAATTAATATTTTTTGGCATTTATATTTCTCCAACAAAAAGAATGGCGTTTATAATGTTATGTTATGATTTAAATTGAATGCAATTTTCTTCACCTCAATGTCAATTTATAACCATTCAATATAGTATCTAAACCCTCCCAATTTCCATTCCTTTGTAAGTGCATCTCTCTTTTATGCAAGAAATGCTGAACATTTTTTTTTCTTCGGAGGGGAGAAAGCACCTGCACAAGCAATTTAACATCCCATCTGCAATCGAATTCATCCTCAAAATCGACTCTCAAATTGTCGATTGGTGAGGAGACATGGGGGAGCCAGAGAGTTAGGGGGAGAATATTGGTTTTTCCCAAGAAGGGGAAGAAATTCCCAAAAACTCACCGATCCACGAGATCATCCTCTGCTCTGGAAATGGCTCCAATTTCGCTGAATATGTACACCCGCTTGTCATTCCGGTACCTACGGATAGAAATTTAATGATTGACACATTGCAATCTCGTTTATGAAGACAAATTGGAAGGGTTAAGCATTATGTCAAACTGCCATTTGAGGGGGGTTTGAGACTTACCATTTGATAGAGTGAATAGAGCCACATTGCTCTTGGTTTAAATGACATGGGAGCACGATTATTTGGCCTGTAAGCCCCGATACTTCAGAGAGGATGGCTGGAGAACCGCTTCCACCGCTCCCTCCAATATTGGGCGAGGCTGCAAATAATTAGAAAAGTCAAATTAAAACTAGAAATTCATCATACCTATTAGGTAAAAGGGCAAAAGGCTAACGGGGAAGAGTTGAGCCAAAACTTGCAAAAAGTTTCTCCCAAAATCCATGATAAAACCACGTACTACGAGATATTCTTAATAATATTTAGCTCGGAGAGATTCAAGGGGCTCTGTATAATTTTGTATACTCTGGAGAAGGGGAAGAGAGAAGCTCCTCAGGCAATGCTTCTTCATTTGAGCTAGCTCCTACAAAAGTTATATATTCGTAGGATAAGAGTTGAAGAGCTAAAGGATAGAGTATTTTCAGGGAGAATCGCTCAACCAAAGGGAATTCCTTTCTTCCAAAGGGGGCTGCTACTGCAGTGTATTGAAAAGAGTTTGGTTTGAGGGCTCTGCGAGTCCTTTTTTAGATTCGGGAGAGTAATATACGCTCCTAGTATAAACATCGACACTCCAAGTAGGAAAAAGAAATATTAGGCAACTTTTAACAAATGGGAGCAGCGGAGAGCGAACGCCGAATAAAAGTTTTGGAAAAAGAAGACTTCTATTCAGCTTCTCCAGGCGGGAAGAGATTGGTGTGGTTCGTTCGACTCTTTTTAGTTTCCAATTATATAATGTATACATAGATCCATTATACCCATTTTTAAACTCGCACACACACACGAGATGAGAATTTCTTGGTAAAAAAGTGTTTCACCCCCAAACGAAATGAAAGTTCTTTGGTAGAAGAAACTTTGAGAGCAAAAACTAAGTTTTGAGGATATCCCAAATAGGGTTCTTTGAATATAAGTCAGTAGAGGAAAAAAAAGATTATTAAGAAAACTCTATTTTATTTGCTCAGCCACCACAAGGTGTATTCCGTAGGGTGTAGGTAATACCATTCTTATAAAAATTGTGCAAATCATCCAAGTTTTTTTCGGATGCCTAATTCACATATTGAAACTTTGTAAGGAAGGAGCTAGCTCCCCTCCTCTGAATAAAGGTTTCATTATCCTCGTTTGGGTATTTGTATTTTATACGCACATTAGGAATGACTCTTCATTTTTCATGGTTGAATTGACACCTCCTGCCCAACTGTACACAATAATGTCATTTGTAAGAGTTTTATAAGCTCGCTTTTTAGATAGTTATGCAATATACAATACTACAATATTCTTGGCAAAATAACCTTTAATCAAATTTTAAGTAAATTGGGCTAACCTGATTCTAAAAATCCATTCTCGTAAAAAGCTTTTTTGCAAATTGGGAAATGATGGATAGCCCATAAATTGGAGGGGATTGCCCCCCAAAGTTCAAACATTATTAGCCTTGTTAGGCTCGTAGTATTTGATAGAAAAAATCAAGTTCTTTGGCCAAATTTTTGTTCAAAATGGTGAGCTGAAATGAGAAATCTAACGAGATTTGGACGAGAGTCAATTGAGAGCCTCGGAAGTCTGGGCCAAGCCGAGTTTTTGAGAAGACAAAGGAAAGAGTTGAGCCGAAGAGTTTGCAAAGACTCTTTTGTGGTTCTTTTCTATTACTTTCCACTCTTTCGAAGTCTATAGTCTTAATATATAATCTTTTTGCGGACAGGCCGATCGAGAAGGAAGAGAAATAAATGTGAGGGGAGTTGGTGGAGACAATAAAGTGTGATGAGATGATGATGTCGAGCAAATCTGAGACCACCAAAGTTCTCTTGGCGAGCGATGCTCAATAAATATTACTTTCTTATATTGTTTCAGCCACCTTTGGACCTTTGCCACTCCTTTTTCTCGGGATCTGGTATTATGAAAACCCGGAAGAACTCTCAGGAGTTATTCTCGCAAAGCCTTAGTCAGGGGAAATTTCTTAGCCAAACCACTGGGAGAAGGTATAGGATCCTAATCTCCTGTAATCCTCAGCACTTTCTCCAAGAGTTTCATTAAAACTCTTTGGGAGAGTGGAGAAGAAAAGGCCCATTTTCTAGGATTTTAATTCGATTTCGAATTGGGTGTGAAATCCCACCAGTACTAATTTATTGCGGCACGTGCGTTAAAGAATCGAAAAACCCATCTATCTCTTGAGAGGGGCTTTTATCGGGGGGCTGTATCAAGGGCTGTTTACAACCCTAGTCCGTAGGTAAACACTAAACACTGAGGAGTGGAAAAGCGAGGCTTACCTTCAGGCAAAAAGCTCACCAAAGTGCATTAAGGGAACTCAATTTGGATTACTAGGATGGATAATAAAGAGAAAGCTCGAGACCATACCATCTTG
>JAAZTK010002253.1:0-11632 GCA_036507255.1 Megalothorax incertus
TGGTTAATTAAAAATATTTCAGCTCCAAGATAAGCTTTAGCTTGAAGTGGAGATTTATTTTATTTTGAAAGGAAATTCTTTCCTACTCAAGGCCTAAAGGAAACTGAAACTCAAATGAAATGTTGAAATGTATAGGTATTAAAAATAATAGTAATTACTAATTAGTTTACATATACAGGTACAGGAGTTTTCATTAAGAACTCTTAACAACTAGATATATATGACATTTAAATCTAAACCAGGCTCAAAAAAAGCTCAAAAGAACTCTTTCTAATTAAGAGGAATGCACTTGTGATATGCTGATCCATCATTACGATGTACAGGATCCTATTAATGTCATTATCATCATTAAAAGAGAAACTAATCCTAAGGTTAGAGTAGATCCTAGATCGGACAACATTATTATGGTTGAATGAAAAAAGAAACAAGGCGATATATAAAATTTACCAATCAAGTATTTTTGTTCTATGAATGAGTATCTTGAAGGTTTAAAACGTATATTTCTATTCAGATAAGTATCATATAATAATTACAGCTAAAATATAAAAATAGTGCAAAATATCACACTTAAGAGAGGGTGTAATAACCTAGAACCGTAGCAAGTCACCTTGCAGTTAAATTAATACTATTAGGTTGGTATTAAATAGTACAATAGTATATAGGTAGTATTCTAATAGAATCATACAAAGTAGAGCTCTTGGGAAATTCAAAAAAGTCAAGTTCTACTTAAATCTTGTTCCTAGCTTCCTTTGCGATTTTAATGGAACACAATAGGAAAAAGTTTCTAAATTATACGCAAACATTAAAAAAGTCGTTCGAGACTCGTAAAGCTACTGCAAGAATATATACTTATAATACGAAATGGTGTGAAAAATCTGAATCATTATAATTTATGATATTGAATATCAGCTTGAAGCATATGTATGACTATGTACAGATATGTATATGATTTAAATATAAATATTGTATTTACAATTTGACATTGCATTGATTAAAAAGAATCGTTTATGGAAATGAACTCGTGAACTCTAAAGTCTAAAGTCATCTACCCGAGTCTTCCGTGTAAAAATCTATTCGACGATTATGCTACTATAATCGTTGTACTACATTATTGATATTTAATTGTATATTTTCGCCAGAATATTTATACTTATTAGTTATTAGTCATGTAATAATTTGCGTATCGAATTCTATTTTGATCCGTAAACAAATCACTGTCAAATATATATCACACAAGTGTCAATAATCCACCAAATTATATCATAGAGCTATGCTACGACAGTTTAACTATCCGTATATCGGCTAAATGAATGAGGGCAATTAAAATTTGATTATAATGGTCATTGATTGATTCATTGATTAGGTAGCGCCAAATGACGGATTATTTACAATTTGTATTAATACCAATCTAATCAATAAGTAATAAATAAAATAATAAATGAGTTATTATCAAGATCCTATTTTGATTTAGAGACCAATGTCACCAATACGTCCAATTGCAAATTGAAATTAACAGTGTCATAACTCATAATTAAACTACTAGAAAATATCAAATATGGCCGAATTACATTCGGGCTTCACACTAATGAATAGCCCTAATCATGAGCTTTCAAATGAAATATATATTCATTAACTATTACACGTAAAAATAGCTCAAACGGGAAGGAATTTATAAAAAATCTCCGAAAAACCGGAAATGACCTAATAAAGATCAAAACCAAAAACTTTCCAATGGAATTTTTCCATGCAAATAGCTCAAATATTGAGAGAGTTATTCAAAATCCTCTGAAATCCCTTAAATGACTCTGAAAAGGTCAAGGGAATGGACTTTTTGAAGTGACACCTTATATCACCTAGAGCCTTTGTCGAGAAGCATCGGATAGTTAAATTTGAATTTTTTGAACTACTTTTGTCCAAATGCCCTATGCAGTGTCAACTTTTTGAAACTTTTTGAAGCATAAATAACCGCTGAATTTTGGGATGGATGAACTTGGAATTTGGATACTAATTTGGTAAAATGAACACTAATTATAGTAATGATTCATAATCTAAATGTTATGCTATGTGAATATTGTAGTACTAATCCTAAATATAATTATAAAAGTAAAATCCCCCTTCAGATATTTAGGTTGTACTACAATAATATAGGCAAGTCATACTCGTCAATTTATGCTTTTAGTGCATAAGATCCTAGTCCAAATTTCACACTGCACATGTAAATTTCAATATATTATGTATATATTATTTGCAATTAGGACGATATTTTCAACAAACTATAATTAACCTATCAGATGATAAGCTTCATATCTGTTCGCCTCACGAATGTTTGAATACGTTCAATTAATTAGTGACAAACTAAACTTATCAGTTGAGGCTATCAATTTTTCCCGAATAAAAGCTTAGGTTCGCTTAGGCCAGGTAGATTATTGATAATCGGATAATCTTTGAAATAATTTTAATTATATTTATCAGCTACTCGAGCTAATATTTCTCAAAATCGTTATATTTATAAACCTGGAGTGAATCATTACAATTACCCAATCACCCCGAATAATAATGGAAACTTTTTTGTGCTTACCAATTTAGTAAATTGCCAAAAACAAGGTCCCTCGAGAAGAAATAGAATTTGAGCTCCAATTGTCGATTTTGTCTTTTGGCACAATAAGAACTTCAATGCAATCGAATCTTCTTCTAATTAGTAAATACAAAATTACAATTGGACACGAATCTGAATTCTGAAAAAAAAGTGGTTAAAAAAGTAGAAGAAATTATAATATCCGATATTAATATAGGTCTACAATTGTGCATGTGTACAAATTATGTATAAATACCTGAAATCTATCCCTAATTGAGTGCAATTTGTAAAACCACAAAAATTCACTTGTTGGCTTCTAGTTCTTGTTGGGTGTACGGTGGAGGTTTAAAAGTCAAAATTGCAGGTGGAACACCTTTGCAATCCTACCTGCCTGCTCCTCTTCTTTAACTCTTGTGATAATAATGCCGAGATTATGTTGAGGACAAGGAGTTGTAACGAGACAGCTGGTCCAACTCTATTCAACCCTTTATAAAACTAGTCGAGTTGAGGAGACGTCGACGAGATTTTTATTCGAGATAGCCTCAAGCTCTTGCTTACGGTTCTTTTCGAAATTGCACAGTTCGGGGACACACGTCATCCGCTCCTCCTGAAATCCTTTGGGACAATTAATTCTGTTAAAGCCCCCACACTTGAATCTATGTTAATTTTTACCAAAAATGTGTGATTTCCCCCCGGAACTTTAATTTTATTTTGTCAAATAATAATTTTAAAAATATTCTTCAAAGTTCAGATTCACTTGTAAACTTGTGAGATGGCGTATACAATGTATAAGGCAGACTTGCAGTGCACAGTGCAGTGTAAAAACATAAGCAGTAGCTCAGCCGTTGAAAAAAGTGGGCTCAGAGTTCAGTGAATTAAATAAATATTTAACTTTTAAATTTTAAGGTATTTCCTACTAACTACAGTTGTAATGTGTATTAATTTTAGAGGCTGGTGGCATTAACAGGTTCCACACATTATACAACATAAGGACAAGAAAAATACAAATTTATTCCAGTCAAAACTGTGCAGAAAGTTTTGAGAGTTTGAAATTGCAATCATTTTTTTTGTTATCCACATGCACCCCCAAGCCAATATTAATAATATTATTGCAAATTAATTAAAAGGAACCAGTAATCATCTTTAATTAAAAAAAGTTTCATCAGATACTGCATTATTGCTCCAAATTGGCATATTTTGTCAACATCAATCATCTGACTCTCTCTATCTCTCTATCTCTCTCTCTCTAATAATTAATTAATTACTTTAAATTAATTTTATCGCCGAGCGTTTGTGATTTTTAATTAAACTTTTACTAATGGAATGGAATCATCAATTATGAGAACGATTGAATCGGTAAAATTTTTGAAATAAATCATTAATTCGTAGAGCTATAATTAATTATTGGTATTTTTGTGGTCTCTCTCTAGGAAGACAGCGTGTCTCTCTCATCCTCGACCTCAACTAATGGTTCAACATGTCACAACTGCCAAAATGACGACAATAGCACATTGAATATTAACCATCTAGAACCAAGTACAACTAATCGAAGGTATTTTTTGTCATGTTTTTTTTTGCAAATTGAAACCCCATGTTGTGCAACATTTTGTTTTGGCTAATGAATTTAAAGGTTTGATTGCTCAATCTAATTTGTAAAAATGTCTGAGATTTGTGGATTTAATGATGCTGACATAATATTGATTGAGTAGAGAGAGTTTGGTAGATTAGGAGAGGTTTCTATTTTAAAATGTATACATTTATGTTTTTTTTATTCTTTACAGAGATTCAGAGACTAATTTTGTAGCCGTCAAAGGCCAGTCATTAATTGTAAGTATTATATTTATACCTAAATTCTTTGAGGCTAAAATACTTTATAATATTTTCTATTAAATTAAAGGTACCAGTCAGCGAGGGAAATAAACGAGGGCTATGTAGACGCCCGTCCGCAGTAGCCCTTATGAGCAGCTCACCTCGGGGCTCGGATTCTGAAGAGGAAGAAGCTTCCTCCGATCAAGACTATACGCCTTCATTGTAAGAAAATATAATTTAATAAAAAAAGAAAGTTATTTTCTAAATAAAAAATAATTACAGAACCAGATCCTCAGAAAAAATGTCAACTTCAGATATTGAGCGGAATCTGCAACAAATGACAAAACTCTTACGAGAAGAGGATACAATCAAGCTCGTAGTTAGACTGGAGAGTGTATTTGCTTCAAGAACTCGATATCTCGTTATCGTATCCTGTATGGAACAAGATGTAGAGGAGTATGTTCTTTTGGGTGTAGATTGTCAAGAAACTATTACACTCGGGCTTGTTTTGGGAATCCTCTCCCATACTACTATCCGTCTAGACGGAGATGGGTAAATCATTTTAATTACGTATCCTGTATGGAACAAGATGTGGAGGAGTATGTTCTTTTGGGTGTAGATTGTCAAGAAACTATTACACTCGGGCTTGTTTTGGGAATCCTCTCCCATACTACTATCCGTCTAGACGGAGATGGGTAAATCATTTTAATTTTATATTTGATTTTGAACATTTCTAATAAAAACTGTTTAAACTTACAGTGGTTTTTGTGTAAATGATTGTGTATCTCTCCGAAGTCATATTTTTAAACCAGTCTCTGTGGGTAAGTCTAATAAATTCTCAATTTTATTATTAGTATTTTGTCAAATTAATAATTTAAATTATTGTGCAACTAAATTAATAATTTGCCTTTATTTATATCAATTTAGGTACTATGTGGTCCGCTCTACAGTCATTATATAGAGCAAGTGAATGTGCCAAGAAAAATAATAGGTAAGATAATTTCGAATCATAATTAAAATATATGTACTAATTTTCATTTATTGGTATGTTTCTCCCATTTCAGCTATTTAGTTAGCACTGTCAAATATTATGAATGCATATTTAATAAATACAAATCCGACGCCTCCTGTCAAAACGAGTGGAATCTTCTCCCAGGTTAGATTTCATATTTAATTTTGTATTTTGAATTTGGATCTAGACTGAATATCTTATTCTTTTTGATTAATTACACAGGAGTAGAAATTAGACGTCCAAACTTGTTGAACCTGTAATTTTTAAAATTGCAAAATTTCCTCATTTTGATGACATTATAAATGATAAAGCTCCTAAATTCACTATTAATTATTTACAAAGGTCACCGGAGGAGATTGTATTTCAGGAGATGATCAGTTCGGGGATTAGGGATATATTACTTTCGGAAAAGGATTTGGACGAGATCACATCAAAGGAGATAAGAACAGCCTTAGAAAAAAGACTTAATACCGACCTTTCAAAGTAATCTAAATACTTTTTAAAAATTACATTATATTATTGAGACATATTTAGGCATCTTCATAATTTTAATATTATAATTAATGTATCTTTATTCTATAAATTCTCTTTTTCAGTTATAAATCATTTATGGATGAGGAAATGATTAAGATTCTGGGTCAAATGGAAGCTCCAGCCAGGATATCCGATAATCTCTTCCTCGGTACTGAATGGAATGCATCGCATGAACAAGATCTCTTTGATAAAAAGTAATTTCCAAATATTTAAAATTAATAATTCTATTATTTCAAAATATTACTTTCTTTTACAGTATTGGCTATATACTTAACGTGACTTCGGAGATAGATAATTATTTCCCCGATACTTTTCAATATATGAATATACCAGTGAGTGATAGCGAGGATGCAGATATTCTACGCTTCTTTAATGATTCCTACCGTTTCATTACGGAAGCTAAAAAGGAGGGGAAAAATGTCCTAGTTCACTGTAAGATGGGAATAAGTAGATCTGCCACAATTGTCATTGCTTATGTGATGGTAAAAAATATCCCTATTTTTGGAATTTTATTCCCAAATATATATTTTATTCCTTTTTAATTCAATTAGAAAAATCGGAATATGGACTTACTAACCTCGTACGAGATTGTGAAAGAACAAAGAACTTGTGTCAAACCCAATCCCAATTTCATGAGACAATTGGAGATTTACGAAGTATAGTTTTATTATCAACTAAGAATTATTAATTTATTAATTTCTTTTTTTTTCAAATTTCAGGGTATTCTTACAGCAAAAAGGTTCAGCAGTACCCTTGAACAACGTCACCTTTACATTTATTCATAATTGAATTAATTATATAGAATTCTTAATTTATAAATTAATTATTAATTAATTTCATCTTCGACCGGCCGACCTATTCTTATTTTTTTTTACTTACTTTTATTAGACTTAATCTCAGTATATAATCTTTTAATTTATAATCGTAATGTATCGTACTGTAATTAAGAAAAAATAAATACAAAAATAATTTATTCAAATACATAATGATTAATGATAAATGTCTCGTCCAGGGTCTCCTCTTTGTCTAGCTTAGAAAGAAACTAAAAGCAGAGTCAGTCCAAAAGTGGGGCAGCTTTCGAATAAAATAATTTCAATTCACTTTTGCAAGTTCACAATTTCTCGAATTTTTATTGAACATTAATTATTATATTTCGACCCAATTAAAACATCAAGTTAATTATATAAAATATTGACTAATCGACATAATCGCAATTGTTGCAAGAGAGTTCAATTCTTTATAAAATAAAAAGATTGAGGCGGAGTTTGTTAAGAAAAATATTTAAACAAAAGTGGGTGGCAACTTTTGGGTAAGTAATTTTTAATTAAATTTAGTATTTTTCTATTAAAGTATTGTGGTATTTAAATGGGTAAAAATCATGCATTTAGTCAGTTGGATCCGAGTATTATTCAATATAACACTCGCTGAACAGTTATTACAACTTGAAATAAATATTGTATTATGTGACACACGTAGATATGACTCATTGAGTCATTTTTAATATCCGGCCGTAAATACCCTATTTTGCATCACGGCCCGGGTTAATCCTAAGAAAAGGCGGTTGTAAAAAACAAAGCACATTAATTAATAATTAATTTTTTTCTCCAGTAAAAATCAAAATAATGGCTGGGTCATCAAATTACTCGTACGACAAATCTAATCCATTTTTTGGTGCCGAAGATGTTGATGATGCTACTTTTCTGAGATCTGCACCAAAATCCGCTTATGACACCTCTACTTATGAAGATCGAAGACTCCAGCTAATGGAGGAGAAGCGTAAAATTGAAGAAAGAACTGTAAGTATATTTATAAAATAATTTGAATGGCATCATTTTGTTTTTGTTTTTATAACTTGTCCCAGATCATGTCTTCATATCGGTCCATTTCATTACTACAAGAGTCTGAAGAGATTGGAACGGCCACATCAAGAGTATGTTGAGGAATCAATTTTTAATTAAACCTATCAATTTACTTATAAGTTTTAATCTCCTTGTAATAGGAACTTGTGTCGCAAAGAGCCCAATTGGAAAACTCGGAACGGAAATTAGATGATATCAACAATACATTACGTACAAGTCAAAAGCACATTCAAGGGATCAAGGTGTGAATTTTTACTTATAATACAATATACGAGTATATGTATATATTCCAGAATGCTTTTGTTAAATCTACGATTATATTCTAAGATTATATTATATTCTAAATTATAGAGTGTTTTCGGAAGCATTCGAAACTACTTTTCCGGCTCAAAGGATGCCCCAAAGTCAATTGCAGAGGAACCTGAGTCAGATGTTAATCAAGAGAGCAAGGGTAGGAGTAAAGAGGAGCTTTCACGAGTTCTCCAATCTACAAAGGACAAGCTACAAGCCAACAATGAGGAGATAAATGTGGACAATCATCCAGCTATGAGAATGAGGTCTCAGCAAGCTAAATCTGCAGATGAGATCCTCGATAATAATCTAGCTGAAATGGGAAATTCACTGGCTAAATTAAAACTCCTGGGAATTGGGCTTAATGATGAGCTCAATGATCAAAATGACCTCGTTGAGCGAATTACAACTAAAGCTGAGAATGTCGACTTCCGCATAGCTAATCAAACAAAGGAGATGAACAGAATTCTCAAAAAGTAACCCCATTTAAACCCTAATTGAACAAGTTATATCCAATAAGTTAAAATAGCAAGTGAATCGCATCTTCTTTCTTACCTCACTTGCCTTAATCATGAATTCTATTCTGGATTATACTATAAATTACAATATAGTACAATAGTACACTGTACAAGGCTAAAATATATGAAAGATTGCTAACTACTCGTACCATACTAATACTTTAAAGTTTAAATGGAGCATTATAATTATATGCCCAATCTTTTCTATCTGTATATTGAAGTATACAGATTATACAATTATTACATCTTATATTTCTATCTGTATCTATCTAATACATTATATTATTAGTTCAGGTAATCTGATTCTGAAATCTGAATCATAAATTAATCGTATCAAAGTATAATTCGACGATTTTCATGAGAAAAAACTTCCGATATAGGAAGTTTCTCCAAAATAACCGTCAACCATTTGTATATCCGACGTTGAAATAATTTACTAATTGCCTAATATGTACATAGGTACAAACACTTTTCAATTGAATTCGGTCCAATCTAAATCTATATAATTAATTTATTGTGCGCTACCTACCTTTATAATTTTTATATTTCCAACTCTTTGTAATAATATATTATTATCATTCCACAAATAAAATTGTATGCCAAAAATATGATCGTAAATAAAGCTCATGGGTCATAAAGAATTTTAGAATTTGTCGTTATAAAATTAAATAATTTTTTTCATTAATTATCCCACATTATATTCAAATAAAGATTTTACTTAGGATTAGCATGTTTCTATCTATGTTAAATTACTTTAGTATTACAATCTCATTCAAGATCATAAATTCACAAAGTTACCTTCTAAAATAATCCAAATTCGTCCCAAAAAGCCAAGGATTATAAAATAAAGTATATAGAGAAGGTCTAAGAGCGTTGCAAAAAGCTTAGATTTGTACGTGAAAAAAGCTAAAAATCGATATAGGTTGTTACCCCTAAAAAATCATCTCCACTAACGTCTATCGTTTATGAGATCATTTAAGGTTTTTCGGTTAATTTTGGAAATTCCTTCCCGTTTGAGCATTTTTTACTTGTGAAAGGTCTTTGGAAACCTCATAATACATTAGGGTTATTAATTAGTGTGAAGCCCGAATTGAATTCGGGCCCAATTTTTAGTAAAGGATAACAGCTTAAATTATCAATAAGCTTGGGGCTTTTAACAAGATATTCCAGCAGGAAAATCGAGTACAATCTGAGATCATCGTAAGTAAGTAGGTATGTAATACATACAATTAGGATTAGTTCTCTTCTATGCTGTATCACTAAAAATCTACATAAGTATGTAAATATAAAATTGCAAATTCGTTCAAATAAAGTTGTATTTTTGTATATAAGAGATTGCTTTATTTTATCTTGAGAAATCCGAAAGTGCTTGATATGGATTAGAATCGAAGTTCAATTATTATATATCGTATATTGTACAATTATTACAATATATAACTTCACTAGCTCGACTCACATATGTATGTAACTAAACTATTTTAATTTTTAATACTTTTAATAAGTTTTAATAGGCTAAAAATTTGTAGTAAAATCGCAATTAATATAAATAGATTAACAGGAATTTATGTACATCATTATTAGGTATATCGTACATTAATATATTTTATGCTTGGGATAAATTTCATAATCATACATTATAAAGGGAAATGCCTTGAAATTGGGCTTAAGCCTTAAAAGGGGTAAAGTGGAAGAGTAACTTGAATTTTGAAATGCTCATCTTCTCGGCATTCCAGTATACAGATTAATATTATACATAATTATATTGTAATTAAATAATCTACAAATGTAGCTGCTTTCTGTCTTTGTTCGTCACAAATCTCACATAACTAATTAATATTCGTAATTATTAAATATATATTACATATGTATAAGTATATTTGTATTGGATAACCAAACATGAGCCTATCCTTCTCTCTTTTAATTACAATATTTAATCTTTTAATGCCAAAATCACCGAAATTATTTATATCATTAACGATCGTACGTTTATACAATATTACTTCTACATACATAGTTATTATAAATAATAAAACATTATTTGCGTATTATTATCAAATAAGGTAGTAATATTTTTTTAAATAGTAGCCTAACAAAATAATACAAGAACCTTTATATCTTGGAAGTATAGGTTTACAATATAAATAATATTATAAGGTAGTATTATATAAATACTGCTTATATTTAAGCGATTGGTTTATATTATGTGTATAAATGCTACAGCTATAAGTATACAGCTATATGTATACTATTACAGTACATTTATATTGTATTATATAACAAGAACGAATCCGACCTATTAAATAATTGTGGTACAAAATAATTTACAATAAATAATAATATACTGTACAGTGTACGAGTAGCAGAAGTCAAAATAATGCATAAAGGTGTATGATATAAATAAAAATAATGCAAAAAAGAAAAAATGGCCTTTGGATTTAACAAAGCTATATTGGTTAGCTATCGTATTTGTATTTGGAGATTTGTAAGATCAGTTTCCGTTCATTTATTCACAACTTCATTCATAATAATATTATTAATACGATAAACAGGTGTACATTTAATAGTAAAGTAATGTATAGATACCCTAATTTAATTGTCTTTATTCGAGTAATTAGAAATGTGAAATACTTAAAAATTATTGGGCAACCCCTTTAAAACTATCAATTTTAAAGCCTAAAATGTTATGTAGGTAGGTAGGTAGTATATGTATGTATGTACAACATAAATAAATAATAATACCAAAAACACGATAATAAAAATAAATTCTTCTTCCTGAGGTCTTTTCAGCTACAATTATGTAATATAAGTGGTTGTTTAATATAATACATAGTATATCATACATAATTTATTATAGTACTGGTACCTACAATACTAGTTGCATGATTATAGCATCTATATAAATTGTAAAGCCATTTTTATTAAAGTTATTGAGTCAATGTCAATCTGAGATGTCATTTTCCTATTGTAATAATGCCTTCACCAGTAAAATGTCTTTTTGTCTTACAAAGATAATTATATATAAATATAATAATTA
>JAAZTK010002254.1:0-11623 GCA_036507255.1 Megalothorax incertus
GTACATCTTCTGCTAATTGTGACTGACTTTTTGACGCATAAATGCTGCATTTAATGGTTGTAATCAGTAATAATTATGTGTTTATGAGCATTGAATGGCCTCCACAACTGCAAACATTGCAATGGATGGTAGGACACATATCAATTATCAAATAGTGTCAAAGGTTTGGCCAATAGGCTCCGCTTATTAAAGCCCAAGCCGTCGTATTCAATTTAGAATTCATATTTTAAATGGGGATATTGCGAGATTACAGCAGATTAAATGAGGGGATTTGTAAATGTGGGAAAAATGACACAAACTTTGCCCAACCACCCTCAACAATGTCCTAAAACCTATAATTAGCTTAAAATTATTGGCATAAATATTAAATATATTTAAAGAGGTTAAGGTGTGACTTGGGGAGGGGGTGGCTGGATTTTTAATTAGATGAAATGGATTGAGGTGCTCATCTTCTTTGTCTATGAAAATTAAGGCCGCCTTGAATTATCGAACAAGAACAAAAGTGCAAGTTCCTCCACATCTAAAATATTTAGATGAGTTCTTTTATTCATCCCATCATATGATGGACATGATCTGCACTTGAAATCTCCTGCCACTAATAATAATTAAGCATAACCATGCTTAAAATGGAACCATGCATATTTTAATCTCATCCTTGGGGGAATAATTGGAGCAAAAAGGCTTCTCTTGAGAGTCTGAGACTCCTCAAAATCCTCTCGGAGGAGGCTTTGGGGTTGTAATAGGATTATTAAGGGTGTGGGTGTAAGAAAAGTGAATTTCACAGCCTTCACGGGGATCCTGAGACTCTCGAGTTGAGTCAATGCTACTCCGAGACTTTGAGTCAATCGAATTTATTTAATATGCACCATTAATTAATGGTATTCGCTCGACTTAAATGGAACCAAGGCCTGTCCAACGAGCCAATCAATTTCCCAAGCTCCAATTAATTAGATAGCATTTAATTACCCTTGGAGCAATTAGTACGGGGTCAAGAGGGGTCGTGGGACGAGAAAAAAAAGAAATGCTTACCTTAATTTTGTTGTAAAATTGAGGGTTTAGGATTAAAGGGCAGGCTGCCGATGAGAGGAGGACTGCATTGGTTTGTATATAAGTAATTGATGGGGTATGATGAATAAATTGATTTTAGAAACTTCTGTGCACTTTTCTAGTGGGTTGTTGACACACCCAAAGGAGTGTTACGGGACTGATGGGCCGTCCAAGAGTTGCAATAAAGATATGTAGATTAAGTTATTATATCAGAAGGGGGATGCTGAGGACGTTGAGGAGGAGAGAGTTTTTTGAAAAGTGAATTTTTACTCGGCCACTCTCACTTATTGACTCTTGTCCGTGGCCTGGTCGAAGTCCACGTTTAAAAATGATCTATTTCAATTAGGTAGGACCTACTCGTGTGTGTAAATTTAGCCGAATGCTTGAGATAATCAATTAACTACGGGATTAGATTGCATATAAACTTGTGTCTAATCAATTTTAACCACGGTGTTTTTGCTAGGAAGGGTGGGGACAACTTGAGACAAATTTTGAAGTCTTTAACACATTTGAAATGAAGTTTATGGCAAAGGGCCCTGTCTTAAAATTGACCGAGAGAGACTCAAGAGAGGTACAGGCCTAGCTAGTGCTGACTTAAGTGACGAGCACTGACTGATGAATACTCAGAGGAACAGATCTCCTTTTTGGCCGAGTTTCCCTCAACAGCCTCTCCACCTTCCCCTTCTTCTCAAACACCTTCACTTATTAACCCAGCAAATGTTCCCCACTAGCTTACTTGCAATTGTTAATGGGAAACAACCCTTTGATATTCAGCTACTCCATTCACAACCCTTTTAACTCTGACCCTGAGTATACTACTTGACAAGTAAATACGTGCAGTAAGCTTGAAATAGATATTGTTTGCCGAATGTTTGCTCTATTAAAATTAAAATTTTAAAAATTCAAAACCAGCTATCTGCTTAATATATTCAAGTATGTCGATAATATATCATTTTAAAAGTGTGTGGCGTTAATACTTTTTATGATAATTATACTACTTTCTTCCGATTATCATTGATCAATAATCAGGTTTGAAATTAGCAGCTATTTATCTCACAATTAATTTAAATGGAGCAGTACTCGTAGAACCATCGGATAATTTAATTGCAAGCAATTAAAACAATAAATTCGAAAATTTCGAATACAAGATCGATGAAATGAGTGACAAATTGATAATTTATATTTTGATTTCTTTGATAAGTAGCATCTAAAATAATTAATTATATACCGCCTTAATTATAAAGATTTGCCAAATCAAAACAATTATTTAATTGCCAAATTGGTCTAATAATCTAATTAAGTATTGTAGCTTAATAAATTTAAAAAATCAATTGCAATGCGCATGCAATCCAAGACTCTGTACATTTCGCCCCATTGGGGCAGTTGAGATTCTAAAGGCAGTCCATATTTGGTGGTATGTTGAAATTGTTAAAGGCGGTAAGTCGACCTCTCCGCTGCTCTTTTGTTGTGTCAACTCCTGCAAGTCCAGGTCAACTGTGTCATCTCATTAGATTAGCGTCAAAGTCTACAAAGAGTCGTAGGATGTCAGCCAAAGACGAGCCCGAGGCCAAGAAGATGAAGGCTGGAGAGGAGGAGGTCAAGAAGAACGGGGATGAGTGGTTCACCAACAAAGGCTCCTCTCCAAATGATGAAGATGAGCTCGAATAAACCGAATGACAACACATTCACGGAATTTAAAGTGACAAAGTCCTCCCAAGAGTATAACCCCATCGATGATGCAATTTGGAAGAAGGGGGCAAAGTATGGTCAATTTTAAAATAATTGTAATTTCAAAATTCTAGCTACATAATTTTTTAAAAATCCATTAGGACCCCCTACTTGGCTTTGGCTAAAACTCTTGAAGCAATTGAAGCAACGAGTGGCCGTCTCAAAATTATTGAAATTCTATCCAATTACTTCCGGTCTGTAATCCTTCTCTCTCCTGATGACCTCCTCTTCAGTTTGTACCTGTGTTTAAACAAATTGGCACCTGCCTACGAAGGTGTTGAGCTTGGGATTGCTGAGACAAATATTCTAAAGGCGATAGCTCAAGGTAATTGCAATTAATATATTTTATTGTAATTGCAAAAATTTAAAATTTGTAATTAATAACTAATTTTATAATTTCAGCAACTGGAAGATCAATGGAAAAGCTCAAGGCTGACCTAGGAGAGAAAGGTGACCTCGGGTTAATTGCAGAAATGAGCCGAACAAATCAGCGGACATTATTTCAGCCAGCCCCACTTACTGTGAGCTCCGTTTTTGGCAAATTCAAGGAAATTGCAAATTTGTCGGGAAATTCTTCCGCGCAAAAAAAGATTGGATTAATCACATCATTAATGGCAGCTTCAAAACAATGTGAAGCTCGATTTATTGTCCGCTCGCTTGCTGGTAAGCTGAGGATTGGACTAGCTGAGCAATCTGTGCTTCAATCCCTCGCGATGGCTAATTATTTGACTCCGATGAACCAAGATATGAGGAGTTGGCCACCAAAAATCCTAAACGCTGGAAAAAAGCAAAGTGAAAAGACCCTGAAGACCAACATTGAGGAGGAGGCTGCAATTCTAAAGAATTGCTATTGTGAATGCCCTAATTATGACATCCTCGTAAAGGCCCTCCTGGAATCAGGGATTAAAGGACTCCCCAAACAGTGTAAACTTACTCCTGGGATTCCTCCAAGGCCAATGTTGGCTCAACCAACAAAGGGAGTGGAGGAGGTACTCAAGCGATTTGATAACATCAAGTTTACTTGTGAATATAAGTATGATGGAGAGCGTGCTCAAATCCATCTACTTGAGGATGGTACAATGCGAATTTATTCTCGAAATCAAGAGAATAACACAACCAAGTATCCAGATATTGTGAATCGGTTCAAGAGTTGCATTAAAGGGGATGTAACGAGTTGTATACTCGACTCTGAAGCTGTGGCTTGGGATCCTGAGAAGAATATGATACTTCCATTCCAAGTACTCTCCACGAGGAAGCGAAAGGATGCGGATGAAGCTGAAATAAAGGTCCAAGTCGTCCTCTACGTCTTTGATCTAATTTATTTGAATGGGAGGAGCCTTGTTAAGGAACCCTTTCTCGAGCGGAGGACCCTACTCAAAGAAAACTTTCAAGAAATTGAGGGAGAAATGGTATTTGCAAAGAATTTGGATACTGATAGTATGGAGGAAGTGCAAGAGTTCCTTGAGGAATCTATTAAAGGTGCGTGTTTAAATTAAAAAAGAAATTATTACGAATTTTAATTTTAATTTACTATTTAGGAAACTGCGAGGGTCTTATGGTTAAAACTCTGGAGGTGAACGCTAGCTACGAGCTCTCAAAGAGGAGTCACAAGTGGCTCAAGCTCAAAAAGGATTATTTGGAGAGTGGAGGAGATTCTTTGGACTTGGTAAATTAATTAAATTAAAAAAAATTAAATATTTCTAATTTGATTTTGTGTCATTTTTGCGCAGGTTGTAATTGGAGGATTTCTTGGAAAGGGGAAACGAACTGGAACATATGGTGGATTCCTTTTGGCTTGTTATGAGCCTGAAAATGAAGAGTTTCAAACAATTTGCAAGGTATTTGCATGCTATATTTAATTTATTGCTTTTAAAAATTAAAATACACATGAAATTAAAATACATTCGCTATTAAGCGAATACATATTTACGATACATACTAAAATTGCGTCTCTAGTATTAATTAATCGGACTTTGAGTGGACTACTTTGAGTACTTACACTATTTCATATGCGTATTAGTACAGAATGTGTATGAACTAAGGATTAGACCTTTAAATACATTTATTACTTATCTATCTTTATTTTTTATCGTAGATTGGAACCGGCTTCAGCGATGAGGACCTTGCCCAGCATACAGAGTCTCTCAAGCCTCATATTATCAAAGCTCCAAAGCCCTATTATCGCTCTCATTCAAATCTAACTCCAGACCATTGGTTTGATGCTGTCCAAGTATGGGAAGTTAAATGTGCTGATTTATCACTGTCTCCCATTCACACTGCTGGAGCTGGAATTGTAATAATATTAAGAATATTTTATTTTATAAACGCTATAAATTCCATATAAAATAATACTTTTTTTATCGCTATCTAAAATGAAGGTCGATGCAGTAAAGGGGATCTCATTGCGTTTTCCTCGCTTCCTTCGCATTCGAGATGATAAGAGCGCTGAAGATGCAACCACAAGCGGCCAAGTTGCTTCAATGTATCAGGGACAAGAGCAAGTGAAAAACGCAAATTCGGCAAATAAATCCAAGTTGGAGGACGATGATGATGATTTCTATTAGGTTAATATAGGGGTTTTAACCGGATTGAGAGACTGAAATATGCCGAGTTTCCTTTTTTTGTGAATTACATAACTTTTAATTAACTTTTTTTCCATAAATAATCTTTAAAGATAATTTAGATTTAATATCTTTAGATAAAGTTCTCATTTAAAGAAATATCCTAGGGCTAGTACTATTCAACTCCCAATCACTGATCTACAATTTATCCTTACACGCGTACATTTTATTAGATTTCAGTTGATTCTTAAACTTTTGATTCATTTTGATTTTTATGAGAATTTATAGGAATTTAGATAGAATAATTTTAAATCCAATTTCCAATTCCATTTAAAGTAATTCTTTGCAGATATCTCATTTATACGTACGAGTATAGGTTTAAGGATTCCAGGAATCTTGATATGTTTCAGAATTCAGATAGGGTCAATGAATCAATATTAATAATATCAGTAACTTCCACTATCTAGAGATGTACATGTCAAGTTCTTTTTTGGTAATGTACCTTTATTACTTACTAATATATGATTATATCTTTAGGTAATCTAATAACTAATTCATCTAACTTTAATTTATTGAAACTTTCAATTCTACATAAAAATAAATCATTCAATTCATTTTTGAAGAATATCAATTATTCAAAACACACTGTCCCCTCGATTCATACGGATATTATACATACTTTAACAAAGAATGAATTAAATTATTCTAAAAATAAGTTAACGACTCCTCATCTAGGTAGTATAATACCATAATACTAGGAATGATATAAATGCAAATATTTAATCTTAATCATCTCATTTTAATGCAATTTGTTCAAACAAAGGCTCGATTCGACGGAATTCGAGGAGAGCAATAAACTAATATATTTTTTATTACCTTTTAATCTAATCCTATCTTACCCTTCCTAGAGTTATGTAATCAATATCATACATTTTATGCTAATCCCGCTACCTATATGATCAAAAGGGTAAAACTAATGCTAATTTAGTAATTAGACTAGACCTATTTTTAAAAAGACAATTAAAAAAATAATTAGATTCCCAAATTGGGGCATATTGACACCCATAAGAGTAATGCTAAAGATGGCCCTTCCATTGGCTGAGGCAGCCTCCGAGGCTTTGGCGTTCAGTTCATGCAAGACCCTCCAAGAGTGAACAAATAACATCCGTAAGATCCGAGCCAAAAAAGATCCGGGCGAAAAATGAGTGACTCGGAGACGAAGGCGACGGCTGAGACGACCAAAGCAGCCCCCAAAGAGGTCATCGGTAAGCCCACCATCCATTTCTACCCCCCGGAAGTGACACGACCCGGGGGTGTCGGGTTTTTTACCCGAACGCCATTTTCTCCCCCGTATACAAAACGTATTTCTGGCCCTCCCATGCTTTCGTGACCAATCTTTTCTCATTTTTACACTTAATTAGAGCTAAAAATGGTATTAATTAGAGGGTTGTTGCGACCGAGGGCATTGTCACAAAAAAGGGATCGAAAAGTTTGGTTTGGGGGCGGGAGACACTCTGGAGCCCTTTGTCGGGGAGTCTAGACCTTTCGGAGACATGCCCAATTTTCACTTTAAATTGGACCCTTTAAATTCCAAAAATCAATTATTAATTACTTTGAGGCATTCATTTTAATGAAGGTATGGCGTATTGTTCGCAATTTGCCGTCGTAATTGCATTAAAATCGAGTTTTTAGACCCGCGTGGTAAAAAAATGAGGATTTTTCCCAATTTTTCAATTTTTTTCAAATTGAATTTTGATTTAAATTTTTTTATTTGAACTTCGGGGGTTCGGGAATTTTTATTGAATTAATTCAGGTCGATCGATCCTTTTTTGGCTCATTTCCTATTCATTTCCTGCCCCGGCTCTTCGTCATTTACATTTTTTCGGTTTCAATCCTCGAGATCTTTTTTTGGCATGCGACAATTTTACTTTTATTTTTCTGGCAAAATAAACTACCTAAAATAGAATTGTACGAATAAATTAGAGAATGTTGAAGGGATCTTTGAAATATCGATATTATTATGATGTAATCGACGATAATCACGATATTTGAAAGATTCAAAAATGACCCATTAAATTAATATACAAATTTTAATTGGGTACATGAATTAATTGTTTTTTTTTGTCGTTTCAACAGCCACAAAAGTGACCGGTACCGTGAAATGGTTCAACGTAAAGAGCGGATATGGATTCATCAACCGGTAATTTTTTTGTTGGATATTTTGTTTCAAGATTCGAGTGCACATGTTATTTTTAGCCCTAGACAGACTCTGACTTCCTTTTAAGATAAATCTAGGGCCTATTTAAAATTTTAAAACTGTATTACGAATGGATCAGATATTTCTTTACTCTAAATTAAAAACTTGCATGTTTTAACTAATTTAATATTCAATGGATGATTATGTAATTAATAAATTGATTTAATTGTCCACTCTCCAGGTCTGACACCAAGGAAGACGTGTTTGTCCATCAATCGGCTATCGTCAAGAATAATCCACGAAAGTTGGTACGATCCGTGGGTGACGAGAGAAGAGGTAGAGTTTGACGTGGTAGTTGGCGAGAAAGGAAATGAAGCCGCTAATGTGACTGGGAAGGATGGAGAGCCAGTCAAAGGTGAGGGAATTGAATAAAAAACAATTAATTGTGAAATTAAACCATGTGTCTTCCAAATATCAGGATCTCCCTATGCAGCGGATCGCCGAAGAGGAGGCGGATATTACAGACGAGGTAAATTATTATTGTTAATTTAGGATTAGTGAATTTTCAAATTAAAATGTTTCAATTGTGGCTAATATCATATGTTCTTTTTCTTTTCTGCTCAGGAGGAGATCGCGGAAGAGGTGGGTATAGACCAAGATTCTCTCGCCCACGTCGAGATTTTTCTAAAGGTTAGTCTTTGGAACAGTTGTGTAATTGATTTTCGTTTATCTTGCGGTTTAGAGTAGGAGATGCTAAAGACGCTGATGAGGAGGGAGAAGAAGGTGAAGAGGGTAGCCGAGAAAGGACGGAAAGCGGAGGAGGAGGAGGTGGTGGGCGAGGGGGTCGTCGATTCCGAGGTATGTTTAACTTTAAAGTTTAAACTCACTAAAGTGCTATTTAATTGACATTAATTGCATTAATTAATTCTATACACTTTAAATAGGCGGAGGGCGAGGCTTCACTCAGCGTCCACGATTCTACCGAGGTCGAGGCGGTCAACGGAGAGGACCTCGAACCGACTCTCAGGGCCAGGGCGATGTAAGTCTCATTTATTAAATGCCACATTGCTTTAATTAATTATTTTTTCCACAAAATAGACCATCGAAGGTGAGGATAACGGCCCAGTAAAGAACACAAAAGAGAGCGGAGACGGTGAACGAACTGAGGGGAGCGGCCGTGGCCGAAGTGGAGGTCGCGGCGGAGGCCGAGGAGGTGGTGCTCGAAGGGGATTCACTCGGCGTTTTTACCGCCGTGGATCTCGAGGAGGCTCTCGTGCAGCCAATGGAGAACAAGAGGTTACAGTTGTTTAATTGTTGTTTTTTGTTTAAAAAAAGAGCTTGCAAATCTTAAAAAAGTCATTTATTCAGGATAGGAATTTCATATTTGCAAAGAAAAAAGAAATTGTTTAATACTTTTGATTTAATTAAAAAGCTTTAATTTGCTTCAATTCTATTTTTTCACTTTAAAAAAAGATTTAGCATTTAATTATATTCATTGATTATGATCAGCTTAACGTTGGAATGTTTGAATTAAAAGACCGTATCATTTAAGCACTGATCTTGACTTTGAGAGCATAGGGGATTTCATTTACCTATAGGCTAATTCCTAATTTAGATTTACCTATTTTATTTTATCCGGTAAAAAAAGATTCTTGTATTAGATTTACAAGTTCCTTGTCTATTCTAATTAAAAAAGTTGAAGATTAGCTAGCCAGATAGGCCCTTAATTTAAATTTAAACGTAAAAGTTATAATACTACGTTAGATTGAAGCCGAGGAATATAGGTATGATGTAACATTACTATTAGATTCTTATCTTTACTAGTAAGTAGTAGTAAATCAGATATATTACCTACTACAGAATACAGATAAATCCAGTGCTAAAGCCAGTTAAGTTATATGCATATACGAGCTCGTAGGTTCAGTATAATTTAAAGTTAATTGTAGGGGCTTTTGGTTTTATCTTGCAGATTTTTCCCGAGTTTTTTTAAATAATTTTTTTGTTGCATTTGTGTCTATGAATTAATTATTAAATTGTAAAGGTTGAGAGTTCGTTAACATTTAACACTAAAATACTATCTAGTAAGTTAAATTTAAATCAAAATATTCAAAGAAGTACACGATAGTATCGTATTTGAAACTTGGAAGATGTACCTTGTAATTTATTAGATGTAGATAGGATAATTAAATATTAAAATGAGGCTGCAGCATAGAGCAAAAGATATATTGTACTATATGTTAACCACACTCCAAATCCTCAAATTCTGATTAGAATATTTTTTGATCTTAATTTGGCCATTAGAATTCTTTTTTTTTTTGATTTGCAAATATTTATTTTTTTGACCTTTTTTTCCGACTTGTTTCCCCATCGCATTTGTAGAATGGCAAAGAAGGTGATGACAAGACTCAGATTATTGGCGACGATTGCAAGAAGAGTCTGAAACTTAATGGAATAGAGGCAAGTACAAGATATACGATATAATGAATATATTGAATATGATCTTACGGAATGAATTCTTTCCTTTTCTATCTAAATTTTTTTAATTTGGGCTCTTTTATGAACTTTGACCAATGTATATTCTTTGCATTCACTAACAATTCGGTTTTAAATCTCTTAATTAATTGCAGCTCCTCCACTAAATCCTTTTGGGCCTTTTTTTTTTTGAGTTTTTTGACTTTTGAGCATGCCTAAAATTGCACATTATCCTCGGCTTATGCTTGAATTTTATTTAATAATGATCTATGTTAAATTAAACGCTTTTCTTTAAATTATCGTTTTAATTTCTGATAAAAAGGTCGCAAATGAATGGCATTTGGTATATTCTGAGGACATAGTGTGTATATTGTGTATGGCAAATGCATTTAAATTACGGATATGGCATACCCAAAGGATAAATTGGTATATGGCAAATTATTGCATTAATTAATTAGATTTAAAACGAATCTGGGTTAAAATTACTAAACATGGTTAAATACAATAGTAAAAGGGGGTTGTGGAATACTAGTATATTCGTACTAATTAGTAATTATTTAAAAATTGGATAATTAACGGTTTTTTCTCATTTTTTTATCAAAAATAGGATGGTGAACGTCAGGAGAACGACGCCGGGGAGAGCACCGCCTAAATCATCCAATCCATCATCACACCATCATCAACAACAACTTAAATCATCACCACTACCCAACATCCAACCTATAAATAAATAAAAACACCAATCTACCCATATATAAAAAATATATAAAAATTAGCTACCTAAAAAAATGATCTAAGACCCACCACCACCACCATAAAGTCCAACCACCACCACCCTTTAAGAAGAAGAAGAAGATTCAGAAGATGATGGCCGAATTCGAAGGTGAGAGAGAGAGAACTCAAAAGCAAGTTAATATCCTATAAATTATTACATAATATCGTATACATTTAACATACTTTAAAGTCTATTACTATCTATCGTATATCTAGAAGAGAGGTCTCAAAAGAGAGCCTCGATCCTCTCATCATGTATTGTATGTATTGAGTGGTTGCTTGTAATAATGGTATACATTCGTGGTAAATTTAATATTCTGTCAATTGTATTGCAAAACCTCTATACTATATCGTAATATACTATGAAAAATCAAACTAAAAGCTAAATGTTAATTAATATCTGAAGAGTTTTAGAGGTGAAGGTCAATTACAACCCAAGGGGGGAGGTAGGGGTTAGGGCTCTCTGCATCTTCTAAGAAAAAAATAGGGTTTCATTCTACCTATAACTAGATAATTCATGCATTCAAAACATTTAAAACAACTAGAAAAAAATATACATCCGTCAAATGGCTAATTAATAATATTCCTACAAGTACTTGTGTACTGTATGGGTAGATTCATCTTTAAAAAGAACCAGGATTAAAAGAAATATTATCCTTTTTCAGCGTATAAAAATCAGCGTTAAAAACATCTAAAAATAACAACAGTTTATATCTAAAATTGTGAGCTAAAAAACAGCTTTTTTTTACATCTTTGTCAAAAAATCATCTAAATAATATCTGTATGATCTGTAGATTAAAAAGGTACGCTCCTGCCGTGTCCTCGCACAGGGGTATTTACATGA
>JAAZTK010002255.1:0-11620 GCA_036507255.1 Megalothorax incertus
AAGCATTGCAAATAGTGCTACATAGATTAAGAGATTAGGATTCAAAATATTGATATTCCAGCCTTAAAATCCAGTCTCAAGCATTCAATTCATTGTGGATTTACTAGTTTAAACTTTAAAGTAACTACTTGATAGGTACAACCGTACTTTAGGATTATTAGGCAATAGAATACGAAATAGTACGAATACTTTTAAAAGATATGGGCAAAATGTAGATTAATTAGGTGTTATTTCTAAATATTTTGTGCTAATTAGACTAGTAATTATTTACCAAAAGAGTGCCTTTGGATCAATATAAAATGTGTTAATTAAGGAGGATCTAGTAGAATCATTTATGATCTAGGCCATAAGGATTACAGGTGCATATTGAAAGTATCCTCAGAGTCAGGGGTATTATAGTGATTGAATTTAAATAATATTAAATAAATTATTATGCAAACTGGAAGGTCTGGAGGAGATTTCAAGGTTGACAGATACAAAGCTGGCCAGGAGTAGGTAGGTAGTAGTATAGGATAAGTTTTGAATATTTATCAAGCCAGCCCAGAGCCATAATTTATTGATATTATGAAAGTGAATTGCAATACAATACATACTAAAATCCTATTGTTATATTTTTTCCTCGAGTTTACACTCTTCGATCTGATTCTGGACTCTTTAAGTCCTAAGCGATCCAGTTCGATTTACACCATTAAATAAGGTGGTACATTTTGATTCTTAACTCAAAGCTCAGGAGAAACCTTTTTTTGAAGTGTGTAAGTCAATCTAATATATATGAATTGACAAATTGGGGACTTTTTGCTAGATTTGCATTTTGCATACGTTTTGTATACTTTTTGTAAATATTAACACAGTGCAAACATTCCGACAGCCCTCGATTGGCATAGTATGTTTTGAATTCATTAAATTAAACGGTAGTAGGCTGCTGAATGTCAAGTTGACATTCCAGTTTGTGTCTGGACAAGTTGACATTCCAGTGGGAGGTATATTTAATTAAACTAGCACACATTGCCCCGTTTTGTTTTCTCATTGATTAGAAATTAACATCACTAGAATTGTAGATTTTGTAGTGGATTAATTTTAATTAATTTTGAGCATTAGTCACAATTAACTTTAGATTTAAATTTTAAAATGCACATTTTGGCTCGCCACGATCCTCAATCTTATTCGTAATTCATTTATGAATTTCTGATTATTCTTTTTCCTTCAAAAAACGCAGGCTTCACCTTTCAAAAAGCCAAAACAATGGCCAATATGAACGGTTCAATTGATAAAGTCCTCACGCTGGACAATATGAATCCTCATATAAAAGTGATGGAGTATGCAGTTCGTGGGCCGCTCGTTATCCGTGCTGTAGAGATTGAAAAGGAACTTTTAAGGGTACGTAATTAATATTCCCTATTTCAAATCAACATATTCTTATTTTTTTAAATTTTTATAGGGTGTTAAAAAGCCGTTTAGTAACGTTATCCGTGCAAATATTGGAGATGCACACGCTGTAAGTGCCGTAGATGCTTTATTGACCCTCAAAAAATCTATAATTTGATAATTAAACCTATCCCCAGATGGGCCAAGCTCCAATCACGTTCCTCCGTCAAGTAAATTAACTCCAAATTCAAAGCCAGAACGAAAGTCTTACAAAAATCTGTATTTATTTCAGGTTCTTGCGTTGATATCTTTTCCAGAATTGATTACAACCTCTCAATTCCCTGCTGATGTCAAAACTAAAGCTAATTTAATCCTGGATGGATGTAAAGGTCGTTCTGCTGGATCCTATTCTGATTCAACTGGGATAGAAATTATTCGAAAGCATGCAGCAGAGTTTATTGAAAGGCGTGACGGTCTACCCTCTCATCCGGATCATATTATATTAACGGCTGGAGCATCGGAAGGGATCCGATCTATACTTAAAATGTTGAGAGATCGTTGTGAAAAGATCCCTGGCGTTATGATACCAATTCCTCAATATCCTTTGTATTCCGCAAGTCTCGCAGAGTAATATTTTTTAATTGTAATCAGAATTTATCATTAATTTTTTAGTTTTATTTAAAATTTCAGATATGATATTTATCAGGTTAGGATAAATTAAATAGAATATGGACTTTTTCGAATGATTGATTGAATAAATGACAATTTCAGGTGGGATACTATTTAAATGAAGCCAAAAACTGGGGTCTAGATATTACAGAGCTTGAGAGGAGCATTACAGAAGCAAGAAATCGTTCCATCAATCCACGTGCAATTGTAATTAACCTTATTTAAAATTATCCGATAATAATCCGAGATTAAAATAGAAATTCAATTATTAATCTAATGTAATTTCCTATTAGGTTGTAATTAATCCGGTAAGTATTATATGCAGATGTCAATGTATTTCTCAATGAAACTTGTGCCACATTTTGACAACAGTCATTTAATCCTCTTTTTTATTCTTGGATGAACTCAGGGAAATCCTACAGGTTTAATTTCACATTAAAAATAAAGAATTGAATTATTAATTCTAATTCTAATACGTATATTTGATTTAAAAATAGGACAAGTTCTTACGAGGAAGAATATTGAGGAAATCATTCGGTTTGCGTATAAAGAGAAGCTCTTTTTGCTTGCTGATGAGGTTAGGATCACATTATATACGAACGATATGAACGGATTGTATAATTTAAAATAAAAATAGGTGTATCAAGACAATATCTATGATGAGAATAGCGAATTCCATTCCTTTAAGAAGGTTCTGATTGAAATGGGGCATCCCTATGATAAAATGGAGCTAGCATCTTTCTTTTCCACATCAAAAGGGTATATGGGAGAGTGTGGATTACGTAAGTTTGCCTTAATATAAATGAACTTGATCATTAATACCTTATTGTAAATAGGTGGAGGTTATGCTGAGGTTATAAATATGGATCCAGGGGTTAAGGGTATGCTCCTCAAGAGTATATCGGCCAAACTATGCCCCACTGTACTTGGACAGGTATTAATTAATTATAATTGGACCTATATTGGACTTCAAAATGCTAAATAATTGCCTTTAATTTTTTTTAAGGCTGCAATGGACTGCGTTGTGGATCATCCAAAACCTGGAGATCCAAGTTATGAACGTTGGATAGCGGAAAAGACGTTTGTACTCAAATCCCTTGCAAAGCGTGCCAAAATGGTTGCAGATATTTTCAATTCAATTCCAAATGTACAATGTAATCCAGTCATGGGTGCAATGTATGCATTTCCATCAATCACGCTGCCACCAAAGGCCATTGCAGCAGCAAAAGAGAAAGGGCTGGAACCGGATGCTTTCTATGCTTTTGAACTTCTTGAATCAACGGGTGTATGTATCATTCCTGGATCTGGGTTTGGTCAAAAACCTGGAACTTGGCATTTTAGAACTACAATCCTTCCGCAACCTCAACTTCTTGCGGAAATGCTTGAACGGTTTAAAGGATTTCATTTGAAATTCATTGAAAAATACGGAAAGAGTAATCTCTAGAAATTTAGAGCTAGGAATTCTTGAAAAAGGAACGGTGCAAAAAAGGATTAGTTGAAGTAACTCTGCGGAATTCAGAAACTGGGACCTGAAACTAGGATCTTACAAATTAGAATTCAATTCGATAGGCTTTAATTCTTTAGATTTGGAATTAGAATTTAGAATTTAGATCGTTATTTTTAATTATAGATAGATTTTTAATCCAGATTTTTATTGGAAATATTTTATTTTATTTTTACCTCGAAAAAATGCAATGCAGATTTTTAACAAAACAAATCTTTCCAAACGTAACCTATTTCTACAATGCAAAACAATAGGAATTCTATACTCATTTAAATTCCAAAAACCTTTTATGAAATTCTCCTAATACTTTTTTAAAAAAAATTCCAGCAGATTTGTGTGCAAAAATTTGGATAGTCTAATTTATATTACGTTTAGAAATTAGAAATCAAGATGGTATAGGACCATAGGTATAAATACAATATAAAATTTGACAATAATAATGTCCTCGTATAAGCTTATCGTCTTTCGTGTAAAATACTAAAAATGCTCCTTATACCCTACTCACGTAGACTAATTTCGTTCCTAATTGAGTAATTAATAATTCTCCTAATTGAAATATTGGTGCAAACTTAGATTGGGTTAATATACAGATTCTCGTATATAACTCATTTAAATTATTTAAGATTAGGTAGTTTAAAATTTAAATTCTACTCTGTATTTATAATGCAGCTTTAACTAGATAGCAAACATGTCTACTTTGTCAATTTTGTGAACTATATTTGTTCAGATCGATTCATAAGTGCAATATTTTATGTGCAATTCTAATTTCTTTAAAAAAAACCTCAAGTCTTAGCCCTTAAATGCAATTAAAACTATATGCTCCAAGTAGAATATTGTGCCCTATATTTAGACAATAAAAGCTTAAGATGATATAAACTAATCTATAAGTGAGGAGCATAATTAATAGAATATAATTATTCCTTACTACGAATATTAAATGTAATTTGAAATGTGAATAAATCAATTTAAAAAATATTCAAAATGTATAGGTACTTGTATCGTAGTTCGCATCCTTCTTGTCAGTGTCATTTTAATAAGTTTGGGAATTTTGTTAGGTATTTCCCGTCTCAATAAAATATAATCTAAACCTGTCAAATTGTCAATTTTGTCGACAATTATGTTGTACGAATTCCCCATTTACAATATAGGTATATGATAAATTATCAATAATAAGGCTAAGCACAAAATCAAATCCACTTTACTTACATTTTTTTAAGTGAAATTCTCCCGAATTTTGATTAATTTATCTGAAATCTCTTGAACCCGTTTACGAACTCATTTTCGTACTAATATAAGCAATATTTATAATTAGTAAATATAATGAATTTGATATCAAATTCCCAGAATTTTTGAATACTATTACTACAACTTACTACTACTACAATAAGCAGATATGAACTTATGAATAGTAGGTAATTATTAATAGTACTAGTACCTACTCTATGTATATGTATATGTAGTAGATTCGATTGCAGACCCACTCCACATTTCCCAAGTGCAAAAATTAAGAGTATACCACATATGCATATAGATATCTGTAATTACACACTTTTAAATTAAAATAGATAATTTAAATCATCAATTGTATGCTAGAATGTACCAGTACTATCTATCTGTAGAAAAACTCTTTAAAGGTCAACATGTGAGCAATTCTTTAAAGGATCCGCTGCTTGCAAATCTAATGTTTTTTTCGCAATATTACAAGTTCACTTTCCGATAATTAATTTCCGTAAAAGATATCAAACTCCTCGTGTCTTATCCTTTAATAAATCAATTTAAAAGACTCTAGAGCATTTTATTTGCTAAAAAACAAGGTCATATCATACGCGGATAAGCATCAAAACAAGTGCTATCAGTTTACATTGGAATCAGTTTGCACTTGATCATGAATCCACCAACATTTGTGACGAAGGAACTCCTCCAGAGAGCTTTAGGGAAGCCAATCTCATCATTTGACCTCAGGTCAGCAGCACTACCCGGTGAAAACTTTACATCTTCAATTTATCAAATCACAATTACTCTTGAGGGGGTTCTTGAGGAGACGAAGACGCTAAATCTCTTTTTAAAAGTGTTCCCAGAATGCCCACAAAGGGGTTCCTTTATCAAATCTACAAATTTATTCCTTCGAGAACTTCAAATTTATCAATCTTGGATCCCACAACTGATGGCATTCCAGAGGGATGTCATCGCTGACCATACTCAGCTAATTTCCCTATCTTTGCCAACTTTTATTGCGGGGAAAGCTACAGATTTCTCCAATAATAATTTCGGTATGCGTTTTTCCCAAGGATTAAGTGCATTTAAGATTAATAATTGCTTTTTTTACAGAGGAGAACCTTGATCCTGAGTATTCCGATCAAGCCAACAATTATCTACTTATGGTTGATGTCAAAACCAGTCTTGGGTTCGTCAGGAGTGACTTCCGGCTTGGATATACCTTTGAAGAATGTTCACTCGTCGTACAGGAGCTAGCAAATCTTCATAGCCTATCATGGGCATTTAAACTCAAGAGAAATCTACCTCGGTTAAGTCTCCTCCCCTTCCTCAATGATGAGAATTTATTTTGGAAGCCAGGGCATGTTAAAAATTTGAATACAATGCTCACATCATCATTCTCAAACTCTCTTCGAGTCCTTGAAAAGCTTCTCGGACCTGATTCAAAGATTTTGATGGGTGCAAAACGCCTTGGGAGAGAATCCCTTCAAATAATGTGTGGGACATTCAATCCAGATGGGATTGACGAGGTCAAAATGGAAAAGTTCCTTAGGGGTGGTCCTCCAGAGGAGTCGGAGGAGCTCCCTGAAAGCCGCATTCCTTGGCTAGTTTGTATTCACGGGGATCCTTGGTCTGCAAATACGTTATTCCGCCGTGGAGAGGGCTCCAAACACCCTGAAAAAGCAATCCTTTGCGATTTGCAGGTGCTCAGGGAAGCCTGTCCCACTACAGACCTAGCCTACCTCCTCTACATCTCTACAGACACTTCATTTCGAAAGCAGTATCTTCATAAAATCCTCAAAGTCTACCATGATCGCGTCGTGGCCAATTGCACCCTCCTCGGAGTCCCAGCCTACCCTGGATTTAATTTCAAAGAACTTGAGAGGAGATTTCAACGATCAAAAGCTTATGGATATGTTCAAGCTACAGTGTCCCTAAACATACTACTTAATGGATCTGATCTCATTGATAATGGTTGGGGCGAGGATGAGGATGAGGGGATCATCAGCCTTAAATCCAGGAGAGGATTCTATCGGAGGTTGTTGAAACTCAAGAAAAAAGGGAGGCGGAATGTGGAGTATATCCGGAGGATTGTCGAGCTATCGAAAGAGTTATGGGAGGAGCGGGTTTTGTAGTTTTTATTAAGAATTAATTAATTAATGAGGAGGATTGCCCATGGATGACCTTTAGAAGGACAAAAGGGCAATGTTTTTTTATAACTCTTGATGTAGAATCGTAGTAGATATGTATAGGTATGATATTTACCATAATTAATTAATCAATCCAGGATTCCAGATTCCCAGAACTATTAGATACTAGTCAGAAGATAGCACTCAGAAATACCTACTTAAGTACGATTTTTATTTAATATAAATATAATTATATTTATAATATAAATTCTAGATTTATTAGATCTACTTGCTAGATCTTAGAACTTAGGATTAGTCAGTCTGACATATTCATTGGAGTAGGTCTGCACTGGTTGAGGCAAATGAACCTGTAATTGCTTAAATTTATCAAGGCCAGGTTGCAAACGTAATAAAAATTCGTTCATTTTTATCCTTAATCGTACGATGGATCTTAATTCATTCACGTTCATTTACTTGACAAAATTGACTATTTTAAGCATCCTTGATGCTGCATTATAAGCATTTGTATTTCTGACCTCGAGAAATCTTTTTCAGGGTCAAACAATCTTGAAGCACACTTTTGCACAATTGCAACACTATTGATCTTTGACTTTGACAGTTTAAAAGCTTTTCATAATTATTAATTTTAACGTGTTTACAACTTACATGAAAGGGGTTGACACATTTTGAGGAAATGTTGAGATTAAACAGATCTTTACAGCACAGATCAAAATCAAATACTACTTAATTATCTCATCCTAAAGTTATAGGCTTATAGCCTATGCCTACATACGCAAAGGTATACTCGTATAATTATAATATTAATTAAGTATACAGTAGTAATTAAGTATGGCCCTACCTTATACCCTATGGGTTTCGCAACAGGAAATTGATTGTGCAAGATTAAAATGTGTAAGTTGCAATATCCGTCCGTATATCGATTAAATTTAGTATATTTTACAAGTTATTCTAGGAATCTAGATTTCTAGAATCTAATTCTAAATTTCTAATATATTCATGAATATGATTAATTGGCCGGATTTAAAATTAATTGCTAATTGGCATGCAATTGTCCCTGGAGGCTGCCCCTTTCGACGTCGACTCTTTTATTTAAAGTTAAGTGTCACTGCAGTGGCTTATCGGCTTAGCCGCTGCCGGCATGGTGGAGGTATAGTTAATTGAGTATAATATAAATCGACTCGTTATCATGTCATAATGTTTTTTATTCCTGCATTTAATTAAATGTAATTAATTATCTGTCAGGAGTACAGGTCCCAGGAGAAAGTCAAAAGAATGTGGCATTTTGCCCCATTGAACTTTATATATTGTCATTTTAGGAGGGAATTGGACAGATTTAAAAAGTTTGGTCAACCTTCTCCTCAGGTTCAAAGGTCAATAATTAAATAGAGCCAATTAGATTAGATATGAGGAGGCGGAGAGAAGTGACATTTGGATAATTATAAAGCACTTGTATTTCTACATTATTTGGGCTATAATGTTTTCTCGGACAGCCCGTGGTTCCTCGCATCTTGTCAATTCATATCTTAAATTGAACAAAATGTCAATGTCAACCGGAAGACATGCAGGGAAGGTGGCCATTGTCACAGCCTCAACTGAAGGGTAATTTCAAAAGTTTAAAACATGTCATCCTTTTCTTCTATATTTCTTTTAGATTCCTAAATCTTGTGTTTTTTAATAGAATTGGATTTGCAATCGCTAATAAATTACTTGAGGATGGAGCAAAGGTCATGATTAGCTCAAGGAAGCAGGCAAATGTGGACAAAGCCCTCAAAAGATTGTATGAAAATGGTGTGAAGGAAGGAGATGTCAAGGGGTGGCCATGTCATGTCGGGGATCGTGAGCAGAGGAGTAGAATGATTGAAGAGACCCTCAAAGAATTTGGTGGTATTGACATTTTGATGTAAGTATGTTGTCGATTTTGAATTAATTAATTTAATTGAATTAATTATTAAAAAAAGTTCCAACGCGGCTGTAAATCCGATCATGGGAAATATCATTGATGTACAAGCTTTTAAAATATTAATTAATTTCATTACAATTATAATTATGAATGGTTTCATTTTAATTTCAGTGCCCCGAGGAAGCTTTTGATAAAATCATGGACATCAACGTGAAGGCTGCTGTAAGTCTGGCTTTTTTAAAACTTAATTGTTGGATTTTAAATGTTAAATTTTATTCAATTTAGCTATTGTTAACTCAAGAAGTCCATCCACATATGGCCAAAAGGAAGAGTGGTAGCTCCATTGTTTTCATCTCTTCAATCGCTGGATTCCAGCCTATATCCGTAATAAATTAATAATACTTTAAATAAATCTTTAATTTACTAGAGTCTCGTAGCACTTGCTAATTAATTGATTGCTCTTTTTAATAGATTCTTGGTGCTTATTCTGTAAGTAAGACAGCTTTACTTGGACTAAACAAGGTGCTAAGTCAAGAACTTGGACCGGAAACGCGTGTAAATGTAGTTTGCCCAGGGATTATTGAAACAAAATTCTCTGCACCGGTAATTAATTAAGCATTCCATTGATTTCCTCCAATTTAATCTAATTAAATGTTTAAAATGCCCAGATTTACAGTAATAAAGACGTAGCTGAGGGCATACTTAAGGATATACCTTTGAAAAGGTTTGGTAAGCCTGAGGAAATTGGTGGACTCGTATCTTTCCTTTGTTCGGATGATGCTTCCTACATTACAGGTAAAGATCCGTTGTATTTGGCTTCAAACTAATTATTAATTAATTATTCTACGCTTAAAGGGGAATCATTTATCGTGTCTGGGGGTATGCCATCAAGATTGTAAAACTGCAGGTCAACTGAGGGCGAAATGAGCTTTTTAAGACCGGAAATTCCAAATATAAAATTACAGATTTAGCTAAAAAATAAAATGAATAAAGAATCCAGATTTTTCGAATAAAAACATTTATTTTTGTATTTAATTTCTTTAATTAAAACTTCATCCAATCATAAGCCTTTTCCTTCCACGAAGTCTAATTTCATCCAATTTCCTTAAAACTTCAGTACCATCTTTCTTTGGGGTACTTTTAACGTAACCTTCGAGGAGTGCCTCAAAAAACCACGGAATAGATGAAAATGTACTAGTTAGAGCCCTTTCTAAAACATATAGGTCAACTCCTTTGTCTTCTGATATGGAGGCAACAGAGCTAAGGCCAAAATCAATTAGGTAGATAGTGGGGGGTTTATTTGAATCTGGAGTTGAACTGACAAGGATGTTGGAGGTGGTAAGGTCACCGTGAATAATCCCTGAAGAATGCATTTGACCAATGATGGAACCGATTTCGACAGCGAGGGCCTTTAGAGATTGAGGAGGGTCAGCAGGTGAGGTCGTGAAGTCTCCTAATTGCTGTAATTATATTTAAAATTAAAATATTTTAAGTATTAGTCGCTTTTGTTTGAAAATACTATTAGTATTTAAAAATAACCAACCTTTAATTGTTGACCTATAAAAACATTTACTGTTTCAACACCCTCCAGTTCCTCCATATATATGATATTTTTCTTGGAGTCAACAAAATATACGGCTGGTGTTTTGATACCTACAAAAACAACAATTAAAATTTGACAAGTTTTGATCTACAGATTCTGAGCGTCAATTTATCATTTGTCCTTGAATTAATCACTTTTAATTAACGCCACTAACCGACTGCTTTACACCTGGACAATCCTCTTAATTCAGCCCTCATTCTCTCTTTGGTCAACCTTTCGTCAAGGTCCGGATGTCGATACTTTTTGGTAAACCTTTCTTTTGCTATTGTTTTCCGTCCAAATAACTGTGTTGAGCAGAGGCGAGCTTCCGCACCTTGTTTAATTACCTTCATTGTTGATGAAAATGCTAAAATTATCTAATTAATCAAGTGCACCTTTAATTATTAGATAATTAATCAAAAATTCAACAATAATATAATTAAATGTTACAAAGATTTTGGGACATGTGTAAATTAAATTCAAAAATTCAGCATTTATCCTCCTGACTCCGAGTCCTGAGAGCCTCAAGAGTCAAGATGCTCAATACAATTTGCAATTTTTGGCCAATTTTGGTTAATATGACGTGAATACGACAGTCTACCAAATTAATTAATTAAAATATGATTATAATTAAACCCAAAATACTGTTCAACTAATTACCATTTTATTAATTCAATGTTGTATTTAATATTTATAATTTTTATACAAATGCAAACCGATATAGATTTTAAAATTTAAAAATCTGTAGGTAATTAAAAGTGCCTACTCTGCTCAATACTCTACTAATCTATGAATAGTTTATTTAATTAAATTAAATGTATTTTAATTAATAGGGCATATACACATAAATACAATCTAAAATATAATAATGAACTTGATTAAACTTTGTACAAAAACATAACAGAATTGAAGAGTCCTTGAAAGTTGCACTTATATTTAGGTTGTAATAAAAAACATGAGATGTGCAGGGAGTTCACCTTATTTTTTGGCAAATGTAATTTTCATCGCATTACTTGGAGTGATTTTAAATCCATTGAGGGCATCCTTTGCTGCTGAGGATTGTAACTCATTCTCAAACTCTACAAAGGCAATGTCATGCCGGCCTGGTACAAGTCTCACTTCACGAAATCCAGGGAACTGGTTAAACAACATTTGAAGCATTACTTCGGTAGTTTCCTCCGGGAGATTGGTAAGGAATAGGATTTGATTTGGTGGTTGTTCTCCCATTGGGCCCA
>JAAZTK010002256.1:0-11620 GCA_036507255.1 Megalothorax incertus
CTAAAACCTCAATTTGATCTATTTGAGATAAACTAGACAGTTAACAAACGAGGATTTCATCCTGTACGAGACTCGTAGACTAATGCATTCGAATGGACCATTGTATTCACGAGCATATTCGAATCATTATAAACTCTCTATATAGTAAAATACAATAGTAGGTAGGTACGATACGAATACCTACGTACACCTACGGTCTACCTACTACAGATAGGCCTACGTTAAACCTCGCAATATGCGAGTCGCAAATTCTCAGAAAAGTATCCTTTTGAAAAAAATTCATATTTCCCGAAGCCGAGGCGTAAAAGAAATTTTAATATGTCAAATTTCTTTACGAGTATTTGCTTTTTCGTTCCAAATGCAAACCCAAAATCAAATTTGTCTCGGTTCTATTTTTTCAATAGCAAAATTTGAAAGCGAATCGAATGAAATGTAACTGAATACATACCGAGATGCTTATAGGGTTGAATTGAATTGAAGAAGAGGGGGGAAGAGATGGAAGAGGTTGCGGAGGAGGAGGAGGAGGAGATTGAATGAGTTTGTGTGTTGGAGGGGGTTTGAACTTTTGGGTATTTTGAATCCGAGCAGAGTTGGAAGGAGTAGATTTTCGAGTATCTTTCTTTGCACACTCCCTTCCTCCTCCCTTCCTTTTGATTGCCAATCATATTCTGTTAAGCTGCTTAACTTTTCATTTTCCCCGGACCTCGACTCCCTCCCTCCTCCTCCTCCTTTACTCTAGTACGCGATATTATAACTTGCTAAATAGAAATCCAACCCTCGTACCATTGAATTATCAGAGGGGTGGAGGAGGAGGAGAGGGAGCCCGGAGAACTTGAAAGAGATTTAAAAGTAATAAATTTAATTCAACGCTAAATTAAACTTGAGAGTTTCCCCCGAAAACTTTTGCCAGTTCGTTCCGATCGAGCCAGATGAACTTTTCTTACCTGGGTCTCGGGGGAGATGCCAAGGATGGCTCGTGATTCATGTCTTAAGATTGATTGAATTGAATCAGAGTATACTTTCATGACTTGTGACTTACTGTAGAGCGTTGTGCTTTAAAGAACCTACGGGGTTTTGAGAAAAGTATACTCTTTGGTACATATATAATCGAAAGAAATGACAGATTACTTGTAAAATTGTCATACTGCTCGTGAAGGTGTGCATTATAAAGGATTATAAAGCTTTAACTTAGGCCTTGCAATGGGTATCGCATACGATGTACTCGTTACTTGTATACGAATAGTGCTTTTTATAGGAATTAGAAGAGCCATAAGCCCTAGTTTTTTCCTCGGGAGATTTCCAAGTTGCATTTAAATAGAGCTTCTAATCTTCTTTCGACCGATATTGTTCCGGGGGAATTAAATCCAGGGCCAATGCCAATGTCTAGCACTGGAGATGGCTGATTCTGAGAGTGTTAAAGCTATCGTAGAATGATAAATTCAAGGCAAAGAAAAGAGCCCTTGATCCCTTCTTTGCAAAGGCACCTTATTGCACCGGATTTAAAAAAGAAGAAGAAAAAAGTTCGGGGTGCCGCATCTCAAATCTCAAATCGGCTTCGGTTGGTTTGTCTTATTAAAATATATCTTACACTGAGGCTTGTGTCTAACGCTCAGCTGAAAAGCTTTAACTTTATCCTCTTTAATGCTACTTTACTCGAAATAAGCCTCTATATATAGCCCACTGTCTCTTTTCCATGTCCTCCTCATATTGTCAAAGACATTGTGCCATGAACCATCTCGGAACGAAGGTCCTACTCAATTTTTCCTAAAAATTTCAGTCATATTTGAGCTGGAGAGGTGGAAGGGAATTGCAATTTGGGTGTAAATGTTCAGGTGTAAATTGCAAAATTGCAGCCCGAAAGTTTAGATTGTGTTTTTGTGAATTTGTGCAAGTGTTTTTACGAAAGTTCTGGAAGTTCATTTTAATTTTAAAGTCTAATTTGATTTTATTTCTTTTCCCAGATTCCCTCAAGACAGAATCGGATCGCCTGAGGGAGAATCTGCTCCTTCAAGAGCTAATGGTGGTTGTAAACAAGCGGGATGAATTGGTGAATAATTTGGACGATCAAGAGAAGGGGTAAGTCTTCGTCTTATGCGTTGTAGAACCATTTACCAATATTTCAAGTTGTTTTTACATTCTATGATTTCAAATGAATCCCTGTCAGTGTCTATTCCATTTGTATCAATTCTGCCCCTTTAAATCTTTTATTGTCAGGGGGTTTCTTCTACAAAACTGTACGCACCCGCCCTCTAGCCCATCTTCTTCTTCTCGAGCTACTAATTGGTTTCGGTTACATCGCTTTTTTTGAAAGGGTACGGACGGAGGATCCTTTTCTTGGTCCGTGTTATGATTTTGATCACTCAACTTGCTGTCAAAAGGCGGCTCAAAAGAGCGGAGAACTTTTGTCCTATTGTGGGTGCATTGCAGAGTGTACGATACGAGTATAAATAGTATTGTATCATACGTAGGAACGGCGAGCACAGGAGTAACGAGCCTCTCGTTACCCAAGAATGAGAATAAAAGGACCAGCTGTGTATACAAATACAAACAGTGCAGGGGTAGGTAGGCTGGTTATGAATTCTTGCTCGGTGGTATATGTTATTATATTTTTACTTGATTCAAGGGGTCCACCCTTTCGGGTTCTCTTAACCTTTAGTCCTTTATATTGGGGGGAATCATCAAACCCGAAAGAATTTACACGGCCTTTTCCCGGGAGCCCTTTGCAATCTATTCGATCCCATTGGCAGTGAACTGAAGCAAATGCATTCAATTTCTAGATTGAATTGAAGGAGCAATTTCATTGCTATCAATGCCTTTGTATTATGCAGTGCATTACGGGGGCGATGATTCAAATTAAAGAAAGGGGCCGTGTTCCAAACTCCCAATAAAGGCCCATAAAAAAGGGCTAAGAATTTTTTCTGGGAAGATACCCAAAGGGTAGATCTGAATGTTGTTTTGTACTCCGAGAGTCTGCGATAGTTCTATGAGTATTGTGTACTAGCGAGAGATGGGCATTTAAATTTAAAGGGAGGATTGAATAAAGAATGAATAAATGTGGACGAGGAGGAGCAGGTGAGGCGAGGGGATCCCGGCCATGTCATTCAAATGGCTAATCTGTTGGACCGTCTGCGCACAAATGACAAAAAGTTAAACCGGATTAAGTTCTTTTAAACCGGAAACGTGAAATATTTTGATTTATGGAGTCGAGAACGAGAGAGTCAGAGAGAACCCCCGGGGGTATAAAATAAAAAATATTAAAAAGATGACACTTTGAATCTCATCTTCTTTGGAGCAGATCGCGTCGAGTCTTGAGCAAATCTGTCTCCTTTGCTAAAAGGTTTTTTCCTCCAAACTAAGAGTAAATCCATTTTATTTATTCATACTGTGAAATGCGAGTTGACGTTCCATTAAAAAAATCTGAGGAGGCTTTTTGAGGGGAGCCAAGGGCGAAATACATTTGAAATTTAATAGCAAAACATGGAATTTAGTGACTCCAACGAATCAAATATGAATACGGTTGAAACTCGACCTAATATTCGTTAATGGAGCTCAAAGATTAATCCACTTTGAATCTGCTTTTGATGGCGTAGTTTGCCTGACTGGATACCTCCAAGCTCTGCTTGGACTCATTGCTCCCTCATTTATTAATTAAAGGTATTAGTTTTAAATTAAACGAATTTATCAAATTCTTTCTGGCTATTTCTGCAGATTTATAAATCGTAGCTTTTTGTGGAAGTTGCTCGTTTAATCAATTTAATTAACTGGGATTCGATTCGCTTTTTGAGGATCAATCTGCAACTCTCTTTTGAAATACATTTGCTCATTAGTCGGGGAAAATCAAACCGGGTAGGCTGATAAAATGAATACTCGGAGCTATTTGAGCCCCCAAATTGGATCTAATTTGCAACATGTTTATTAGGGTGGGTAGATCAGAGTGAAGTACATAGCGTTTAGGGACTAGTTTCAATTCCCATTTCATTTAGGGCTATTTGCAATGTGTGCATCCCACCCTCGATCATTATTTCCTAATCAATTGGATTTTCCAAGTTGTTGCCTCAATTTGTTTTGAAGCGCTCGAGGGCAGGAAATGACGGATTTCGTTGGTGTCACATTACTCTTTTTATTTGCAACAAAACAATCACAAATTCCCATTTTCCCCGGGTGTTAAATTGGATCAAATACGAAGGGCCTGATCCAATTTTAATAGGGTTCAAAAACTCTGCCCCGAAATATTTAATTGGGTGATTTTTGAAGAGTTTTTCGAGGCTGGGAGCTAATTGATTTTTATTGTACTGGGAAAAGAGCATTCGGAAATGTTTCAATTCCAAAAAGAGAGCTTATTTAAGAGTCCCGGATTAGGAGAAAAAGGCTATGGAAGGCGCGTGACCCACGAGGTCAGGTTTCCATTTGCTCAAGCCTCCCATGTCCGCACGTGAGTCCGCATTAAGGGGGAAATGAAGTTCCGGATCGGCTTTCACACAGCCAACCAAGCCGAGGAGTGCAATGTAACTCTTGTTAAAACATTGTGAATATTTGATGAGTGACGCTCCCCGCTCGGGTCTGGCACACCCTCCCCCTTCGGAATCAAATCCGAATGTGGTGGGGAGGAAATAACATTGAAGATGATCCGGAAAGTACTTTTTTTACGGGGAGGAAAGGGTTTGAAATCTCTTCCCGAGCGGAGAGTACTCTCCCCCTGGCCATATCGCATCTTTCTCACACTTATACTTTGTTTTTCTACCTAATGGTTAAAAAAACCTGGATTTCTGGACCTCTTTCCAATGAAATCTCGTATCAATTTGTTTTTTGTCATTAAAAGTTGGATTTTTTTAGGATTTATGTAATTTTATAAAAATTTTTCAAAGGAAAAACTAAAAATATATATAATTTAAATGGAAAGTATCTGAGTCTCATGGTTAAAGAAACCGAAGGCTCCTTGGCTAAATGGATTGGTTCTTCGGTTGGTTTGATTTGTTGGAAAAGTATTGATCCGCACATTGCGTTTCTCATCAAGTTACCCAAGGATGAGGAGGAGTAGGCCTTTGGAGAGTTAAGCGGATATATTTATTCGCATCTCTGAGGAGGAGGAGGAGGAACTGAGAACTCAAAGGCACCCCCATGTCCCATATTATACAATGTAGTAGCTGAGATGTAAGCAGAACTTGAGAAGCCCATTTAATTCGAAAAACGAATACAATTGTTAGTGGAGGAACAAATAGGAAGTTGTAGTAAATGTAGTTCTTTTTTCTACAATACAAAAAAATGCTCGAATTCTTTCCAACTCTTTCTCCTTTCGCTTCGAATCCTTTGTAGCTCATGTATTCCTCGACTTTCCCTTTTAAATTAATTTCTCCCGATTTTTTTTTCTTGGGGGGAATCCTTACAACTTGTAAGACTTAAATCCGGAATCTTTGAGCCAGATTTCGATTCTTTTTTTCATAAAGTTTTTTCTTAAATATTGTATTTAATTCTTTTTGTTTGTTTTTCCTTTGGAATAGGATCGAGGAGGATGAAGAGATTGAGCAGAATGTGAGCCGGGCAGAGATTTCCCGAAATGTGGCCGGGTCTAACAAAGAGAATTGTGTGGTGATGTAAAATCCGATTTTAAAAAGCTTTAAAAAATACGATTAAAAAAATCCCGGACCGAGAACAAGAAGAGGATTTGCGTAAGTTGTAAGTGTGTTTCATTGCGGAAGTAAATAGGACACAAAAAATGGATTAAAACATCACAGAATTATAAGATTTTTTAAGAAGGTTCGTTCGAACTTCGTAAGAAAAACCAGCCATATATACCGATATTATTACTTTTACAATAGTTAGGTACTTTATTTAAATACGTATATTATCGTAGTACCCATTCAAGTTAAGGCAAAACTAACTATAAGTTGTAGGATTGTGCATTGTTAAGAATCGTCCGTTTTTTGCACAATAGTTCTTTTTCACATCGCATTATGCATTTTAATTACGCTTAATACTACTACTAGTAGTATCGTATTACCTTCATTATTTGGTAAGTTTTAGATTTTAAATAAGAATTTCACATAGGATAGGTTTAAATCACTTATAACTGTACTTCACGGAGACACATCTTTTTTGTACTTTAATTAATGACAATTGCCTACTTAAGCATAAACTTTAGATTTAAGATTAGGCTAAGAATGTTTGTAGAAATGAATTAACACTTGAGCAATAAATTAGAATAAGGATTGAAATTTGAATAGAAGAGTTTTCTAGGAATATCAAAAATGAATCATTAAATCCCACTGAATTTTGTTCATGACAAAATTAAACAATGTACGAAAAACATGTCAATTCCTCATCTTTCAAAAATTGTACTTTCCAAAGTAGATTCGCAAATCAAAATCAAAATTTACAACAATAAATTCATATCTTGGACCTACAATACAATATTCTGTGCTTTAAATTCGAATATTTATGAAGGAAAAAAGAGTGCTTTTAAGTGAGAAAAATGAAATAAACGCGGAACGGAAGGAAATAAAAACAAAGTGCAAAAATCGCAAGTAAAAAGGGTATTTAAATGGATACCCGTGATATACGAATTTAGAATAATCTTGAATCTTTTTTATATTTTAAAATTCAATTATGTTCCCCTATTCTAGCGAATTATTAAATCGGCTCATTGTACTAATGTAATTCCATGAAATATCATAATTAAAAGGGTCAAGTTTGTAATTGTATCGTCGTATTACAATACTGATAGTAATTCTAAGATAAAAATCAAAGCCATAAAATCAAAGTCCTCTCTCTTTACCTGTATAGGTTTTTTACGCAATCTTTTTCACATTAATTTTAGATTTTTAGGTAATTTTAACTAATTCTAAGTTTAAGCATATTGTATTGTACTACTATTGTATTTCCTACTACAAAGTAGTAGGACTAGGTACGTGGTACTAATCGTATGTATTGTAGTAATTTACCTCAATAATTTATATGATTTGACGAGTCAGTTGGATATTTAACCCAACTCTTCATTTAAAATAATTTATTTAAAAATAGCCTTATTAATCAAATAAATTACCATTAACTTAAGAGAACCTCGCATATTGTTCGCATCTATTGTATTTTGATAACCTGCTTTTGTCTTATTATAATTTATAATATTAGTTGTTTACCAACCCACTGTCTGCAAATCTATAATTGAATAAATTGCAACATTCTCACAAATAATCAAATATCCGGAGTTCAATTCATTTCATATCTTTCAAAAAAATGAATACTATTGAATAGAATATCGTACAATATGTAATATACATATTAGTAATATTTATGCATTGGAAGGGTACCTAATTGGCAACAAAATCCTAGGCGGTCCACATCAGTGGGGGTCTAATTTATTAGGTATTAAATTCTATTAAAAGTGTATTAATTTGATTTTGATTCAGGGTAGCGGACCAACCCCCGGCTTCCTAATACCAATAATCTCTACTCTTTAAAATCTTTTAGAGTGGAACACAGTCAACTCCCTCAGGACTTTTGCCAACCCACCAGAGAGGATGTATTCAATTTACTTTCCGAATTCCCCAGACCCTTGTCTGTTTTTCCGGGTTTTTACGCTAAAGTAAATGAAGTTTCCCCTCCCTCCTCCTCCTCCTCCGAAATCCGAATTGATATTCATTTGCTTTTTCCGATAAGTAATTTCCAACTCGGTCAAAATATTGATCCGAAGCAGTATGCACTCTAGACTCCGTATGAATAGTATTATTTATATTCGAGTATATCGGAGTGAGATAGAGCTCTTTATCAGGCGGATTAATCTCCATACTTTGTTACATGATTGAATGGATTCAGGGATCGGGTATAGGTTGCATCTCTCTCTCTCCCCTGGAACTTTTAATCTACCAACCGCATCTGGCTCGCCCCACTCTCCAATATTCACTCTCTTATATAAGCTAGAGCACGTGTGCTTACACATATACCTACTAATTTTGACCCTAGACATTTTTCAGGGCTGGACAAATCTTATTTCTTGGCCATTTAACAAAGGGGACTTAAGTACCCAGAGTCGAGATACTCCAGATTAGCTATTAGGCATTATTATATTGTATCTGGGTTCAACGTTCCATGAGTGGCGTCTCCGGAGGACTCTTTCCTGAGCTCATTTCCAATTCCATTATTATTAGGAAAAGATGCTTGATATACTAGGGCACATTTAGGCTTAATCCCCATCTTAAGAGAGGCGAGTGTGTGTAAGAGCTCCTCTTAAAGGAGGAGGAGGGAGCAAGATCAAGGAGGCTTAGCTAGTTTGGGTGTATCTCTCGATTCTCATTTATTTACTCGGCAATTAGCGTGATTTGTGATTGCACTCATCAATAAATAACAATCGCACGAGTCGAAATCCACCCTACGGCCAGAGATCTCTCGATTTTGGATCTAAAAAGTGGCTCCCGCCCGCGTGTGCACGCCTGGCTCATCCTTAGAATAAATATTGATCAAAAGTCTATCAAAACTTGTTGAGTTTATTCCTCTTAAAATGCTCATTTCCATCCGAGGGAAAGTGATCCAAATCTCAAACAAATATTTGGATTCTTTTCATGAGAAAAAGTCAATTGGAATCTGAACTATTTTTCCCACTAGAAAGGATCCTCCCGGAATGGAAAGGACTATAGATTTTGATAGGCTTTTTCTATTGTAAGCCGAAATGGTCCGTGGGTTGCAGTCGCAGAGCAGAGCAGAGTAAAAAGAGATGTTTGAAAAAGGAGCGAGCGACTAGAAAGCGATTCTTCCTCCCGTCCGTTTAATGTGTGTTCAGATGCTTTTTATTGGCTTCGTCACAGGGGCCCCGGTCACGCTGAAATGACTTTTGTACAAAGAAATCCCCCCTCCAGACCGAAAAGGGAAGGGGTGAAGAGTAATGTGCGTTGACAAGACCCAAAGACTATAAAGCCATTACCCAACTTTTTTTTATTATATTACATATCTCCAGACTGGATATATCTGTCTGTCTGTACGATATATAGGTCCAAAAAGGATTTAGGAACAGAAGCGAATAAAAATTTGATGTAAAATGTTCTCCTCAGGATTCCTATTTATAAACTACAATACTTTGATATTTACTGTGCTGTAAGATATTACAAAAGTTTGCATTTCCGGCCAAGTCATTTCATTTCGTTTGACAGAATAGTCTCGAGGGAGCTGGCAGAAATCTTTCCACAAATTCTATTCATGCATACTCAGGATCCGGAGGAGTCAGAGAATAGAGTTGAAATTTCATTAGGCAGAAAGCCCAAAAACTTTGTGATCTTGTAGTACCTACCTTGAGGGGGTATGTCAAAGGTTTCAAACATTTTAGGCAAATTGCTCTTCTCTCGAGCTCTCCTTTTGCATTGCTTATTTCCAGCGTTAATTTAATTGGAAGTCTAAGGTAGATTCAGATTGAATTACTCAAAAGTAGACAGTCCGAGGTCGACGCAACCTCGGCAAAGATATATACATTGTGGAATGATTTATTTTGGCACTGGATAGATTCATAAAAGATGCACAATAAGTACTATCTTACGGTTTAATGTACCTATACATTTTACATTTTAATTTATAATAATTAATTTAATTATCCTAGTTGCATTTACAATGGTATAATATCGTATGATGGCAGGCTAGAGCCTCGTAGAGTCGTAATGTATTAATAAATAGATTTTTACATAGTATAATTATATTTACCTATCTAGTTAAAAATGAAAAATGTAACTTAATTACAGAGGAGTTACACGCAGTCGGAGCTAGTAATTAATAATTATATACATTCAGAATTGTTTGTTTTTTTATCAGAATTGGCTTTTACTTGAAATGCCCCCATGTTATTACAAAGTTACTCCAATCCTACGTGTGTTGTATAGATTAGAGCCAGAGATAACTTTACACAATGGGGAGAAGGGGGTTCAACTTTACACAAGCTAATATTTTGCATTGAGTATTTGTTTATGGTTACTTACATCCATAAAGGATTATCTTATTTAGAGCTACTTAAGTGCTTAAGGACAAGTTTACCTATATTAATACCACTACAATTGGTAAATCTGGCTAAGGAGTGCCTACAATGATCCTTTCATTCAATACCAATGTAAATTGGGCTAATTAATCCTAATTAGTGCGTGTATCTGGTTAACGATGAAATATTATCGTAGATATCTTAGAATTCAATTACAATGTACATTAGGATGGCATCTCGACATCTTTTAATAAAATTTAACCAGGAATCTCTCATTTCTTTATAAAATGGCATTTAAAATTGATTTAATTTACAAGATTTGAAAACTCTGAAATTTTGGAATAACCCACGGATCTCTTGGAGGATTATTCTCGTCAATCAGGACAAAGGAAGGTGTAGGAGAGTGCTGGTCACTCATCCTATGCATATATTCAAGTGAATCTCCGATAGATCCTACAGAAAGTTCTCCACTTTCCGCTCCTGCCGAGGCGGGTGCGGAAGAGGGTTGGCTCTCGGGCGGAGTTTCTCCGGACCGAATCAGATGCTCTTCAGGAGAGCCCATACTCATCTGATGGTGTACCCCATGGAGGGTTAGACTTCCTGTTTCACAGAGTCCCGGTGATCCCTCCTAAAGAAGTCTTGTACTTTAAATTATGCGATTTTTTTTCACCCAAATAAGCCCGATTTTTTCTAAACTTCTATTCTATTTTTCTAGAAATCTAGAGTCTACACCCCTTCAGATGCACTTGTAGAATTTGCCCAATTTATACTCTTAAGATTAGCCAAATGTTCACGCTTTTCAAGCCAATACAATTCAGTAACTTGCGATTATGTTAGTACTCCAGCATATATCCCAGCTCATTCTTTTTCTTCAGAGCAACGAGATGTTCAGCTACCGCTAAAATAATAATAAATAATCTAGGATGATAATTTGTATTCAGAGTTAGTTGAGAGTTTGTGCAGTTTTTTTAAATCCCGGGATGCACTGCGTTTTCACCATGCGAAATGATTTACCGGGCCATTTAGTTGGGATGAGGAAAGGTAGTCCATGTTGGGGTAATAGGAGGATGGGCCATAATTTTGACTGTAGCATGAGGATGTCCCTTGATGATGGCCGTGATGACCCCAACCAGCTTGACCCCCGTGAGAGCTCCCCATGTAATTTGACCCTGAAAAATTCCAAGAAAATAATTTTACAAAAATTTCCAAAATTCAAAGTTGGATCATTAACCTTTACCTTGGGTAGACATTAGATCGCTCATGGGTGATATAGTACTGGTTGACCAAAGCCCGTAAGATCCGGTGGAACTCCCATTAGCTCCTCCAAAGGAAGCGGTCCCCGGAGAGCTTGAAGATTCATACTTGATGGAATTTGGGTGATGGTGAGAGGAGGGAGGGCCAGAGGACCCAGATGATCCCGAGGAGGATGTCATCGGTGGTAGCTTATAAGGAGAATCTCTATGATTGTTCTGATGCTGTTGAAGGAGCTGGTGGTGGGGGTTTAGGAGCGGTGGAGGAGGTAGGGAGGATGGTGGGGATTGCGATACATCTGGAGAATTGCCCAGGCTTGTATTGTTGTTGTGATTATGCTGTTGATGACTACCACCTCCACCAGTTCCGGTGCTCGTGGGCACGTTATTAGCGACGGCGGGGCTAGCATTGGAATGATGGCTG
>JAAZTK010002257.1:0-11618 GCA_036507255.1 Megalothorax incertus
ATTTGCTGAGCTGATATAAATCTGTTTATACATTAAACTTTAAAATAATAAGAATTTACTATAATTAAAACAACACCCCAAGCGAAGCTTGGGAGAAATTCTTGTTATTATATAAAAACTCTTCAAATTACCTGATTTTACAGAGAATTTGCCAAAAAGTATTGCTTCCGGGGCTGTCCATTTCACGGGGAATCTTGACCCTTGTTTAGGACAATAATCCTCATCTTGTACAATTACCCTAGCCTGTATTCAAATAGAAATATTTAGAATATTCTCAAATTATAACGCTTTTTTACCAATCCAAAATCGCAAATCTTTGCCACATTATTATCCCCCACGAGAACATTACGGGCAGCTGAAATCAATTCAAAATGCATAAATTAGACTTTGAATTCCATATAATAATATTTATACCCAAATCCCGATGAACCAACTGCTTCTCTTCAAGATACGCCATCCCTGATGCTATTTGAGCAGCAATATATACAAGATCAAGCTCCTCAAGTGCTTGTCCATGTCCATTCCGAAGGAATTCCAATAGGGAACCGAATTTCATGTATTCTGTGACAATATACACTGGCTCCTCCCGAGAACAGACGGCGTAGAGAGCGACGAGCCTATATATTAAATCCAATTAATATTGAATTCTGCTTTTTAATTAAAATAAATGCCTACCTGTCGTGTCTAAACTTTTTCATGATTGCAGCCTCCTCTAGAAAAGCTTGAGGACTCATTAGAGTGCTACTTTTCAATGTCTTAATTGCAACTTCCATTCCATTCCGCCAACGCCCATACCAAACTTCACCAAAATTCCCAGATCCCAATTTCCGTATGAATTGCAGTTCATTTCGGTCAATTTCCCATTGATCCCGCGTCTCAACGCTCAAATCCCATAAGGTTGGACATGGTTTTGGACAGGGTTTCGTTAGGCAGTGACATAATCCTGCAATTTTTAATACAAAAAATTTATTTGGATCAAAAAAGCCATAAAAGAGGACTGTAAATTGATACCTTGTGCGTTTCTGGAATAACTTTGTACAAGTTCTCGTAGACTTTGGAATAGTAAGCCTGTAGTTTAAACAATCATATTAATTCTGGCATATAAAATCACATTAAAATACTCACGAGTTGTAATATAATATCCACCAGAGTCAAGTGGTCTAATTTTATAATGTTTAACATGATAAGCCTTCTCAGATTCCCAATCCTAAACATTGGAAAAAACAAAGCAATAAAATTATATCATTCCTCTCAATGTCATCCAATCCAACATACTTTGACACTTAGAGAATATGAGCCTGGATTTTGTTCTGAATTCCGAATTAAAAATGTCCCACGGGGGTAGTCTTCACATAGGAGGAATTTCTCGGCTTCCCTCCGCGAGATCTTGCCGAAAAACCAACTAAAAACAGTTATTCAATCAAAACAATGCTTTACAAGGCATATAAATAGGCTTACTCTTCAGATTCGATACTCTTTTCAACAGCCACAAAATTCCGTGGTACAAAGCCAGTCTCCCCGGTCCGGATGACATAAACTTGCCACCAATCTGGGTCTGAATCATTAATAACTTCAAGAACATCCCCTTTTTTAAATGCTACATCCCGGGAATGCCTTGAATTATAATCATAAAGCCCTACAAGTGTCTTCCCAGTCACTTGTATACCACCAAACAATTTTTGGCTGGTAAATTGCAGCTCCAGCGGCGGGTGCAGCTTCAGAACTTGAGTTTGAACCGAGGGTATTCCCATTATTACCCATAATGGTTCCAAATGGGAGGATAGATCCATTATTGAGAGGGGTTGTGGCGTGGTTGAGTCCACCACCACCAATATGATTCGTTCCAGAATGGCCACGATGGACATTAAATCCATTAAGTGGATTAGAGTGTCCAGATCCAGGGGAATCAAAGGATTCTCCACGGGTCTTCCCAAAGCTTAATTGTTGCGGAAGGGTCTTGCATTTGGAGCTGGGGCCTGAGGATCCAAATGTGCTTAAAGCTGGAAAAGTAATTAATTATTTGATTAATTAAGATTCTGAGTTAATTAAATGGAGAACTTACAAGGTGTACGGATTATATCGCAATTTTTTGAGCCAACGATAATCCCACCACTCGTACGATAGTCTAGAGGACCACCTTGGACAAACCGATGATCTATTGACATGTTATTGTGGTGGTGGTGGTGGTTTTTGCTGGATTTGCCCCCTAAAATTGTAATAAAATTTATTATATCATGTTACGAATTAATCTTTTTAAAAATCTTTTAAAAATTTAAGCAGACTAGTACCCTAATCAATTACAAAAGGTTTGAAATAGAAAGAAATAACTCATTGAGGGCAAAAAATCTTTAAAAAATACACTTTTTTGCAAAATGCTAATTTTTTTTGCGCTAAAAGTGAAAGATTTGGCACCTCTTGCGACTCCCAAGCGGCCCCCCATGTTTATTACATGTTTTTAGCAATTTATATAATTTTGGGGTACGGATTCCGTAGGTATAACTCTATTTGAAATTTGAATGCAATATGCAATATGTATAAAAAGACGCTTAAAAAAAGTCTTTTTGAGGCATAAAACAATTTGATGTTTATCAGCCCTTATCTTCAAGCTAAATTCACTACAGGTTCATTCTGTAATGAACTTACAGTACTTACAGCGAGTCTTACAGTATTCGTGATGCTTCAAAAATGTCTTTTTTATACATATACATATTTATATAGATAAAAAAGAGTTGAATAAACTAAGCGTGTCCCATTTTGGCAATGCATTCTTCCTATTAAGAAACTCAAGTGCAAAGTTAACATGCGAATCAAAATGCACCCTCAAAGAACGGCACAATTAAATGACTATTCGAGGAATCTGTAATGACTTAGTCGAGACGAGTGAAAGGAATACAATTTTAATTTAATTTTAGGGACCTCGTGTCTTAAAATTGCATTTTTAAAAGTTAATTTAATTCCCCCAAAATTGGACCTTTTGGAGACCCTATGTTTATAATTAATTTCAATAAACTAGAATATATCTAGGCCCGTGGCCCGATTATTATTTCTGTTCCTATCCTTGATTTAAATGCAACTAAAATGAATATTTATTCTTAGAGAATGCTTTGAATTAGAACTTTTAAAGCTTGAAATGACATTTATAGTACTTTGGATGGAAATTCAATTAAATTCACTCACCCATTGTTTCCCAGTGGGACTTGGCCGCTCAAACTCCTCAAAAATTTGACAAAATACTGCAAATCCTTATGTAAAACTCGTTGACTTGTGGGTATTTGTAGTTCCTTTGATTGATTACTTGAGCAGGATCTTTGTACTCGTAAATTTCGTATCTAAATCCTCGTATAAAATCCTCATAAAGTCATTGTTGCATAATTGCCGTCTGTAGATTCGTTTTTTAAGCTGAATAATAATAATTCTTTGCAAATGAACAAAGGAAGAGTGTAGGGTTTGGAGGAAGGGCGTGTAAATGATGGGGAGGAAGAGGACCGATTATGATAGTGCTGATTTAAAGGATGTATTAATATTAGGTGGTGGTGTAAGGGGTTTAGATAACGGGCTGATTGCAATCAAGAGCCATAGGTGAACCCGAAGAATAACATTACTTCACCACACTCATAATACACTCCTCCACACACAATCTGATGTAAAAACATTCATTTAACTTGCACACATTACACAAGGATATGTCATACAACCTCTACATCGGTCTACATTTTGAAGATATGGAACAAATTCAAACCCACATCAGTATAACTGCAGAATTAAATTTGATGAGGAATTTAAAATTTTAAAGGGAATCCAACACACACCAATACGAGTCTTAAAAATCTTGAAATTCAGTCTTAATCGAATTTGAAGGCTTTTTTCACACTTTAATTAATCCCAGGCTTTGTAATTAATTGTTGGATGAGTCAATTGAGTCTGATTATTGACAAGTGAGCGGTCGTTCCCCTTTCCATTCACAGTTTCGGCTCCTCGGGTCTATGTCCTTTCTCCAGGAAGAACCAACCACTTCCTCATCCCCAGCAAAGAACCCGAACTTTGAGTGCGATTGCTCCTCGGTGAATATGATCGGAGACCTCCTGAGGAGCTTGGGTTATATGTAAAAGCGAAGGATATACCTCTACGGATATTAGGGCAATGGGGGAAGGGTCGGGCTTTGGTCCTGCGTGGAGGTTACTACCCGGATTTCAAATTTTCGGGGAACGGTGAAATTATTCACAAATTCTTCACTAAACACTTGAAATCTGAAATTAAATAATTTAAATGCGATTAAAATCAGTTAAAAATACGATAAATTTAAAACAATTTTTTTACTAAAAATTTAAAAGCCCTTTTTAATTACAATAAAATATAAAATAAAGTCTGATGAATGCTGTATTTAGAAATTCAAAAACAAATAGATCCTAATTGAAAGAATTAACGTTGAGTAATTTAATTTTTAAATGGGAAATGTGTGATTTAAATTTTTAAAATCAAGTTTTACTTAAGGTATATGATTCCATCTTTCAATTTATATTTAAAATTTTAAATACTCTAGAATATAGAATTTATCTGGGTATACATTTAAAATATTTGAAATATTTGAGAGATTAAAGTGATTGAAATATTTTGATATATCTAATTAAAGTGCTTTTAAAAACAATAGTAAATTGTCACCTCTTTGTCACTCGACTCGTTCTTTTTAGATTGACAGTTGCACTTTGAAATCTTTGTTCAACAAGGATTTTAATATACAATCATATAATTAATACTTGACTAATCCCAAATTATTATTTGTGGGATTTCGAAACTTTTAAAAGTTTATAATTAGGACTTAAAATAAAAAAGTATGGCGAGAATTGAATTGAATTGACAAAAGCCCGAGAGCTCGAGGGCTCGGCCAAATCTAAAATGTTTATTTCTCAATGAATGAATGCAATGCAATGGCTCTATCTCTTCTCTGGGCTTGCTTTGCGGTGGGGGTGTATTTTTACATTGTAGGAATACCCAAAGGAAACGGTGAATTTACATAAGGCTTTATTTAATAAATATACAGTTCTTTGTTATTTAGAATTTAGATATAGTCATAAGTAGTATATTATACTACTTATGGTATACTAATCCTAACTCCTAGATAAGTATAACATTTCCTGCAACAGGACACGCCAAATCTAATACTATTGCTTTTACTATAATGCGAGCAAAATGCGAGTAATTTTGTAATTTTTCGGAATTTACATACAATTTTATTTGGTTTTGGGGTAGTTAATTGCAATGCACAAAATCGTACAGGAAGCCTATTTAATTTTAAATTGTCATTACCCAAATCCTAAATTTGGTAAACTAAATTAGTATTGCTTAAAATTATTTTGATAATTTATATGAATTGAGGTAGGCAGCGATATTTTCGAATTAAAAATGGGATAGCTTGGAATTAATTAAATAAAATCTCGAGCGTGAAATTTATTCTCGAAATCCCCAGGCTTAAGTTGGCACCGGAAGTAAGCTCACCCCGGAGAAGGTGGAGTCTGTCGACCTCAAGAGCCGCTGTCAATCATTCAATGAATATTATATATACATATATTAATTTGAAGGATTAATAAAACAATCATTTTATTTCATTTAAAACAAATAATTTGGTCGAATTCCTTTAAAAATAATTAGCTAACAAATTAAAATTTCCTACCTATGCTTATTTATAGAGAGAATTAAATTGGAAAGTTAATCTATTAATTTTATATTTTAAGGCTAAAATAATATTTGTTGAATATTTACATTCTTCGAAGTTAATAGCATTCAATTTCAGGAAATTCTCAATTAGACTTACTTATAAACATTTTAAAAAATCTAAAATAGAAAATATATTTACATTAAGTATTTACAGATATTCAATTACATATGATATTGAATATTGATAAATATTTTATGAGTAATTTACATTCATAAATTAATATTTACAGATTTACATTTTTACATAAGATTTAATGACTTTTTTCCAGAGAACCCCCTCAATCTAATACATAAAACTACCTATTCTAGTATGAGTGAGATTCTAATAGTATAGTAGTATGAGTTTCATAGTAGGACCTACTACTACAATATATACGAGTATAAATAAAGCTTAACTTTGTTTGGATGAACAATTTCATTGGCTTTTTATGGCAGATATTGAATTCCTTTTGAGATATTTAATATTTTTTTAAAAATTAAATAGTAAAAATTATTTAAAACTTTTAAAAATCTTCAAAAGCCTCTAAATTCTAAATAGTAATCAGTAAAATGCATCTAGATAAATTAAATGATAAATTATGGCACATTTGTGCCATAAAATATGAGTAAGTATCACAATAAATAAATTCTATTTTCTAATTTTTAAATAAGCTCAAAACAATAGTTATTTAAGTGCAAAATGTACCTATTAAAATATCAAATGTATCGAAATTAAAATAATTTAATTCTACATAGATATTTTAAGGAATTAGAGCCAAAAATCTGAATTTGTATTCAATGCGTAGGTAGTAAATCCTCCGGTTCCTAATTTCTAAATCTTAACCTATTTGATTTTGTAGTAATAGACTTATGTAGTGCAAAAGGCTATAAAAGCAATTTACTTTCATTTTAGCATTCTCGCCTTTTAAAAAAGATATAAAACTCTTACAATATCATCAATGAATCATATCTCCGCTCAATTAAGTATTATTTAATGACCTTAATATCCGTTGGGATAAATTAATGGATTTTTCAAAATATGGGCAAAGCTTATTTTTCCCCATTTAACCCATTTTTCATTGAAGCATATGGCCGATTTTGGGAATTTGCGTGCAAAATGGTAAAAATGGGTCTTTTTTATAGGTAAATTTCATCGAACATGTTTTACCCATTGATATTCCAGCTTTAACGCACTTTGAGACTTTGATATGTCCCTTTTTTTGATAGGTATATACTGATATAACAGGATCTTAATTAATTCAATTAATTAACTGTTTAAATTAGAGGACATTCTCGTAGAAATCTCCCTCTAATTCCTCCTCAACAAAAGGAGAGTCAAACTCATCCAGGAATTCTGCATATTCTTCCATGGTCAGATTTGATGTCAATGAATAGGTGTCGAGGGGTTCTCGGTTCTCGGAGGTCGACCTCCTCCTCCTCCTTCGACGGCGGTAATTATGCTGACTAGCAATCTCAATGCAGAGGACAATGAGCTTGTTGTTGCAACCCATTTTCTCTTGACCTAGAAGTTGACCTTTGAGCAGATCAGTCGCTAGACCAACACTCCCTGGCATGTCCGTATGCCAAGCTTCGCAATATTTGGATTTCTGGCGTAGGCCGGAATGATCAGACCCATGCCACGCCATTTTTTGTGGCCTGAAAAATATATTTGGTTTATTTTAGAATTTTTAGAAATGAAATATAAAGCCCACCAATGGAAATCTTGCATAATATTCTTCCCATTAAATGCATAGAGCCGCTGACTGGAAGATGTGGAGAAAAATGATCCTCCGCCCTGGAAGATTTCTGTCCAGGAGTTAAAGAGTAGATCTCCCTTGATATTGACCACAGGGAGGTTCTTATCCGTGTATTTGACAATAGAATCCAGGTTTTGAACATATCTATTGGCGAATAGGGTCAATTTAAAATACTATCAATTTGAAGGAATTTTTTAAATGGAATCTTACGAAGTGAGAAAGGCTCGGAAAGTTCCAATGAGATTAGAATTCCTTGCTTGTCGATAGCACTATTTAATTAATTAATTTTTATTAATTAAATTAAATTTTAAGTATTAAACTCACGGCATAGTCTGCACCTCTAACTCCATGAATATCCCCTGATGAGGGGTCATTTAAAGCCGCTAGGCGGAGCTAAAATATAAGTTTATTTTAATAATTGATCACGCTATTATTTCATATTAAAATGGGACTATATATTCTATGTAGTTATTATATTCAAAAAGCCCATATTTGTGTTAGTTTGGCGAATATCTTACTTCTGTTAATCCTCCCTTTGTTGCATTAATTTATAATAATAAAATTATCTTAATTAGAATGATATTTAAAAGCCTTACCGAAGGTCCCCCAATCTCGTTGACCAGACTTGATGCCTCAAAACTGGGTCTCCCAATCACCATTGGCGGTTCCGTGGTCAAGTCCATATGCCCCATTGATGGTGGTAGGCGTATTGTCTCTCCAAGCTGGTAAAAAATATTCAATTTCCAAAATTCCAAGTTTTAATTAAATTAAATTACAATTATAGGCTTCCATCCATCAGAAACTCGGACATAGAGTAGTTCCACATCTTTCACAAAGCATATTGTCCCCAATGGGTTCAAATCTGACATCTAAAAACAATTAAAATGGTCAAAACTCCTCAATTTAACTGGTAGAAAGCAGAACCTTTAGCATTGACTCCCTCGTGAGGAATATGACAGCCCCTGGGACAACTTTTGACTCCTTTCCGGGGATTCCTATTTAATTAAAAAGTCCCATTTATATGCGGGTGACTTTGAAAAAAGCGGGATTTCAAAAAGCATTGATTTGTTGCCCACAAACCCTGATTAGCAAAAGTGTTAGTGCCCCCAGCGGTTGTCTCTTTAAGACGAGCCCTCAAAGCAGATATTCCTCCTTTGCCCTTGTCTAATTATCGCAAAAACCAACCCCAAAAACACACATATTAACACGAATTCAATTGTTATTGACTTTCATTTACACAACCAAAATGATAGGGAGAGCTACATCAATTAAACTCACCTGGCAAACCAGGCTCCCCTTGAATGCTTAGCCCTGGTGGCCCTATAATTAATAGTAAAATTTAATTAACCAAACTATTTTACATATGATTTATCCGAAAAACCACCTGGAGGGCCTGGAGGACCCGGTGGGCCAGGAACTGGGATAAAAATCGGACCGGTGGCTTCGGTGGCTGATGGAAGACTTTGAGATGCTTCCCCAGGGGGACCAGGTGGACCTTGGGAAGAATTTCATGGATTAATTTACGCAATTTTGAAGGAACTTTCCGGATATACAAGTACGCTTACCAGGTGGACCTGGAAGAGTAATTTAAATTGATTTAGGCATATATCCTTAATTATGATCAGATAGAAATTCTAACCTGGAGGTCCCCTCAATCCTACTCCTCCTCCTCCTCCACTCCCACCACCATGGGCTATCTCGTAATTAAAAAAGTTTTCAGGCATCTTTCCAACGTCTCCCTTGTCACCTTTTATACCAGCTCGACCCTTAAAAAGAAATTGATATTTAAGTTAGTCTGAAATGACTCTAAATATGACCATAAACTGCTCATTTACCATTCCATCCTTAAAAGATTAGCAATTGATTGATAGAAAAGGAATGTTAGTCTCAAGTATTAACTAATATTTCTAGATTCTATTTTGTTAAGAGATTTTGAGGCTTTTTCCCATGCAATTATTTACTAATTCTAAGTATAAGATTACATTGACATTTAATGTGGTGATTTACCGGCCATCCTGGAATTCCAATTTCCCCCGGGGGTCCAATAGGCCCTGGCTTCCCTCTTCGTCCCCTTTTACCCTATTGGAAAAAAGCCAAGGTTAATTTGAGGCCATTTATTAATTTATCAAACCGGAAGTCCAGGATCTCCAGCTATAAAAACCAAATCCAAATTATTTCCCCATTAAAATACTCATATTCATGAACATACCATCCCCTTTTTCCCCCTTTAAAGAAGCTCGGATGGAATTAAGGAATTCTTCAGACAAGCCTACTCCAGGATCACCCCTCGATCCCTTTGGACCATCGTATCCCTGCCATAAAAAAAACAATTAAAATCTGGAGAAAGTAATTTGTTTAGTGATTTAATTCATAGCTGAGAAATTAGATTTAGAAATGTAAGCACAAGTAATTATGTAGTTTAAATGTTAGTAAAGCATGTTAATTACTCTTTCGCCCTTTTTCCCCGTCATTCCAATATATCCTATATAAAAAGAGATTAATAGAAAAATGCTATTTAATTAGTATTTGATGGTAATTATCAAAATACCCCGCTCCCCCTTCTCCCCCTTTATTTTGCAAAATAGACAAAAGTATTATTAAAAGCCATGAAAGCATTATTTTAACATTTCAACCTGAGGTCCTTTAATTCCAGGGGATCCTACCCCTTTTTCACCCTTTTCCCCTGATTAAATGATTAGGTGTTAGTAAGCAATGTTAATTTGTTATTATTTGATTTCAACCTCGAGGACCAGGCATAGCTGCACCCCTAGCCACTTGCATGCTTCCGCCCATTGTCTCCTAATCCCAAAATATATTTTATCCGATTCATGTTAGTATTTTAGAGATAATCTCAAGCATTATTAATAGTCAAATCAAAAGAAACCTTTAACAAATTCCTCGGCTTCCAATCAGGCTGCATTTTGCAAGGGAAAAGTTAGTGAAAGCATTAGAGAAAGTATTTTATTATCAGTTTTGCACTGACTCTAGTAGTAATTTACTATTACATATATCTAAACTAGATTTAAAATTTTGAAGAGTTAATCTTACATCAAAAAGGTCATTCATATTTGTCCCAGGTTTTCCAGGTGGCCCTGATATTAAAAATAAATGTTTTAAATTAAAAAGTATTAAAGGTAATTAAAAATTGAAAATTATAAATTTCACCTGGAAGCCCAGGAAGGCCATCCTTTCCTATGTTCATTTAATGAGTGAATTATCTGCAATTTTATGAGCACAAACACTATAATACCTGGCTCTCCCTTTTTCCCTTGAATTCCCTCAGGCCCATCAGCGCCAATATCTCCTCTATCCCCTATAGCAAATTAATAGGATAAGATACAAATAAATGTTGATATATATAAATAAAAAACCTTTTTCCCCAGGGGGACCTAACGGGCCAAGAGGACCCTATATTCAAATGTAAATTTTATATTTCTCAAAAGCAATAAAAGAGATAAATTACAGGTGGTCCAATCGGCCCCTCAACCCCTCGGAATTTCTCCGGGAGTTTGGCAATAATTTCAGAATAGTTGCAAGAGCATTGTCGCTGTCCCGTGTCAAAGTTTGGTAGAAACTAATTTGAAAAATCCATCATCCATAATTAAATTAAACTAAATTTAAACTGATTTTTTAAAAATTAATTACATCTCCCGATCCGGAGCCTCCACCCTCGCGAAAGTATGGATGAGCTGGGCCTGGAGGTCCCTGGAGGATTAAATTTCTTCAATCAATAATTAATCCCGTATATTATAGGCAGCATGGATTAAGGCTGAGCAAACGGTGAAAGCATTCAATGTTAGCAGAGATTAAATTTGAAGCCTTTTCCATGTTGTTTTCAACGGGTATTATTTACATTATGGATTAATGTGTCAATATATATTTAAAGAAGAATGGTCGGATTTATATGTACTCACAATGTCACCCCTCTCTCCTTTTTGCCCCTTAAAAAATTAATTTTAATGCAAAAACAATAACAAAAGGCTTGTGTAACATAAAACAATACCTCGAATAAAATAAACAAACATAAAGCATACCTTGAGACCATCTATACCAAGCTTGGGGCGGTATGGCTCTCCCTTTGACCCTTGACCTGAGGTGGTGTCAAAGGGTGGGAGTGACGGAGGGGGAGGCGGGATTGGGGGTAGACTACCACTCCCCATCTCTATTTCA
>JAAZTK010002258.1:0-11618 GCA_036507255.1 Megalothorax incertus
AAAAATGGAGCTAGGGGGATCAGACGGTCGACAGGGAGGTGAGGATATTCCAACATGAAAAGGGCCCAAACTCTAGTGTCCGAAGTATAGAGAGAGAGTTCAAAGACGTTTCAAAGAGTCAAAGACGTTCAAAGGGTTTTACTTAATTAATACTCTTTCATGAGATTTAATCGGGAGCAAAATGCCCCCACGCAAATTAAATTGTTCTTTCCCTCTCATCTAGACTTCTGGAGCTCTCTAAAAACCACAAATGCAATCCTAAACAAAGTTGCACACTTGTTACGTACCCTACTATTCACTGATGTATGAATAATCTAGTTCCATGTTGCATGGCCTGGCGTTGTCCATTTGGAATTTGATCTTCACAAGTTCACATTGCATTGCATTGTTAATTTCTACCACAAATCTCTTCTAAAAGAAGGGGGCAGGATGAGACTCTTATGTGGGTATTAAAATGTAATTATTTAAGCTACAAACCATGTTCAAACTAATGTGGATAGACATTCTGAGGTCAAAAATGTCCTGCTCGAGTTCATTTGTCATAAAACTAGGCGACGTGGTAGCAGCTTGTCTTTGAAAATAAATTTAGAGCTCAAATATATAAAAGATGTTTTTACGGCCACTTTAAAGTGCTGTTTTTCAATTTATTTGCCCCTGGATTCTAGAACTCGAACACCATTTCATTTATTTCAATAAATTAAATCTTACTTCAAAGTGGGAGTTCTGAAACCACCAAGTACGTAATCAAAAGCACTGACTTAATTAAAATTATATGCTTTGCATTGCATTGTAATCGAGCTACCCCGATTCTTTCTAGCTTGTGGGAATTCTTTGAAAATATCATATGGATGAAAGATTAATTTCAATTTCAATCAACCTCTTTTTAGCCAGGGATAAAGAGCTTTTAATTTATTCACTTCTGAATACCACTCCTGAAACAATGTCAACTCCAGTCAGTCTGACCACAAATCCACACCAAAGAGGAAAGGAGGAAAACAGCGGGAGAGATTTCTATTCCGATTCTTATTCTGAATCTGTTACCTTAAAATCCTAAGCTTGTAATTAATTAATATTACATATATAAGAAACTGGTTGGGGAGAAAGAGTGTTTGAATTCAATTGAATAGATTAACATTAATTCGTAAAGTTGCAGGTTGAATACGAGTAAACTGAATCCGTATTAAAATCTCTTGAGGCTCAAAGAACACAATTGTAGAATTAATTTGGATTAATTCCTTTGAAATTGCCCGACTACGCAGTTAATCCATGAGATTTTGCATTTGTATTGTATTTAACGACCACGATCAACTTATCAAGTCTCAAATTACCCATATTCAAATATTATGGGATAATCCTATTTAAGTACCACAACTTCGGAGTATTATTGAAGGTAATTGTAAGTACCTTACAAATATATTACCACTTTATAATAGCTTATTGTAATTTGTTTGCAAATACAAGATCTACTTGTACAATATTTGAACTTTGAAGCCCTCCACATGCATTGGATTAACTTAAATTGAAACTTAATTAGTTTGACTGGGAATAAAGGATTGTCCAAATGGCAAATTCTCACAAATCTGCAAAATGCTTTCACTTTGCATTTTCAATCCATTTCAGGTTGACCCCATGAAACTTCAAGAGAAATATGAGCTGCTCCTTTGGGGCCTTGAAATGAAGGAGGAAATTGTCAACAAAATTGATTGGAGATATTGTGGCTAGGAGTTAATAACCATCTCAAGCCAATTTACCAGTAATTTTGAGGGGAAGCGGCATTCTTATAAATAGTTACCGTCAAAGTTCCTCCTGATTAAATTAGAGATATAAATAGATAGGTCTAAGGAGTGCATCTGACTTCTAAAATGTCCTCAGGATCAGTGTATAAATAGTAATTGCTCGTATGTGCAACGTGCATGTAAAGAGCAGCATTGTAGAGTTTATTTAATTTTTAGCCAGTTATTAGTAGGGCTTTTACCATACCTTGATAATCTGTTGAAGCTTTTTAAAATTATCGGTATTGTATAAAGTAATCCTAAAGATAAACCATTTTACGTAGTAGATGTGGATTTAAATTAATGCTAAATGTATTGACAAGACCCGTGTTTTTAAAGGATTTATGAGTTTAAGACAGGCAGGTAGGATCTACAATACAAAGTATATCAGTATTCCTCTTCAAAACCTATCAATTGAATTCATCAATAACAGATTAGAAAAGATAATGCTTATTTATGACCATTGTATGAATTGGAAATTTGGAATATGCAACCTGCTGCTATTGAGAACTTAACCTTCTTTATCTTGTAGCTCATATACTATTGTCCTTATAACGTCTTACATATGTGCAATCACGAGTACACCTAGCTTGAAAGACAACAAGTTTTAAGTTGGAGAGCTCGAGAAGAGTAAAAAAAGTGCATATTAATGAATAAATGGAGGAGCATCTTTTTTTACCTTGAATTGATGAAATAGTATACTGGCCTCTGATCTCAATTTAATCTGTAATCCGTTTCATTTACATCTCCTCCTCGCACGCAGGTTTGCTATCTCCTCTCCTGAAAAAAATACATAGTAAAATCTAGTTAGAACACACAAGTTGGCACTAAAGCTAGAGCTTAAATATAGATTAAAAAGGATTTTTTATATATCCTTCAAAAGCTTTTAATATGTAGATCCTCACATACCTGCCAAAGTTGATAAGTAAAAGAGGATTTCCTAACAATCTTCTTTCACAACTCTAAATATTTCATTTCAAACTAGGTACTACTACAATACTTGTCTTAGGTTGAAACGAGAGCACCCTTTCAATGAAGCGTATTATAAGGAGTTTCAACTGCACATAAAGATTGGAATCAAATGAGTTTCACATACCATTGAAGTTAATCTATGATTTAATTAATATAGACAAGTCGATATATAATGTTTCCGCAATGTTTATATATTTAAGTTAGATAGGGTTACATTCTAAACACCTGGTTTACTCCGGAGTGAATTTGAATAGAAAAATATCGTATTTATTCGAGGGTGTCCGCTTTGGTTAGTTCATTGGCTTAAGTGTGGCTTAACTTTGATAGACTTTCCCGCACCTTGTCTAATGTTTTCAGTTTTAACTAAGGTCAGATATTGAGATTGCGAGGGTTGTGTGTCGAGCTTACTACTAGCTGAGGCGAAACTCACGAGTTGACTGGAGAGATTCGGCGAATGCACCTCGAGTTAAAAGGACTCTCTGAATTTTATATACTTACTACTTGGCTCTCCAAGCTATTCTGCTTCGACTCTTCCCGTCACAACTCCACTATATGCTACTACATATGAGTACTACATAGAGAGAACACATTAAAGAATGAACTCGCAGAATGCATGTGTGAAGAGAATTTGGAGTCGTCTGATAATAATACCACAGGTTCACAATGCACTAGTTGTGATATTCATTTAATCCTTATCATATCCTTTGCAGTCGGTTAGGCCAGGAGGAGGAGGAGGAGGAGGAGGAGGAGAGGAAAAAATGAATTCACAATTAAAGTTGCATTGCTATTTGGGGAACCGCATTATTAAGATCGTACAATATTTGCAGATCTCTCTCAACAGTTCAATTTGCAATTTACATTTGCTCCAGGCTGCAATTGGCAATTTGGAGTAACTCTTTCTTTAAGGCAATATAAATTTATTGAAATAGACATTGAGCCATATGAAACTGTATAGGTACTTAATAAAATAAAATATCAACTTTTGACTAATTAAGGTTCGCAATGTAAATATGATTATGTAGTTTTTCCTGTTTTCAAGGGTCATCATTTTTTAGTATTATTTTGCTCACAATGTTTATGCGTGATATCTGGACTATTTGTAGACGTGGTTGGATCGGTAATTTCTCACAAGTTTCTCCTTGCACCCTCAAAGAATTTATTAAATTAAATCTCAAGTACACTTGAGATTTGATTTAAAATAAATTTTACATGTGCAATTTTTGTCAAATTAGTCCAGTCACAAGTGTCTAGCCATTATTTCAAGTATCGTCTCGAATGGATAGATCTTAACGATGTTTTGAAGCTTCGGATTCTAATTGCAAAATAATATGATAATTTGAGACTTTAAAATTTTAACAGCTTACTCACACTATGGACTATATAGTCTATGTACCTCATTAAAATTATTTTATGGGGGGAATATAAGCTGTTTTACAAGTCAACCACCCAAAAATAGTAAGTCTGGGTTTTTCATCATACCATCTCCAAATCCAAGGACTTTTAAAGGGAACTCGCAGGCATCAGAGTATGGAACTCCAAAGGGAGTTGGGGTGTTCGAGGCAAGGGACTCGTAAAGTTGTTTGTTTCGCAAATCCTAATAATAATCTGGCTTAGTTTATTACTCATTGTTTAATGGCCCTACGACTCATAATAATAAATATAATGATGGAGGTATTTCATTGGATCTTTAAAACCCTACATATTAAAAGATCCTACGCAATTCGGGAATACGTGGAAGGGTTGCCGATTATTAATAGCCCTAAACTAAAATTAATATTGTATATTTGTCCCTACACATTTGCTTGGGTCCTTCGGCCTTCCAGAAGCTTATTTCTAAATTTAATTTACATTCTCAAAATTTTATAGTCCTTCTTAAGGGATCCGGCCGAGATTTCACAGAAATAAATCAAAGACCTCAAAGGAACTCCCAAAGATAATTATTGTTTCTTGCCAAAGCCGGGCATAAACGAGATTTTGTATTGCAAGATTCGAAATTAATATTCTGGAACATTTTTAAACCCCAAGAGGAATGCTTGAAATACGTGACTGATATTCCTGAGTCCTCCTTCCTCAAGTAAATAAATTGGAATTTTGGAAAACAAGGATGACATGTCATTCAGAAATTTTAATGGATTTGGGGGAATATACATATATAGCTTTGATATTAATATCGTACTAATATTACAATGAGTCATATCGTGAAATTTCCTTCCTAAAAGAGAGTAATATCCTCAATAAACCACAACAGGCTTGATCACCCACCATGACCGCATATCGAAATGAATATATATTGCTATATATAAAATTTTGCAAAAATTATTGCTCTCAATTTGTCAGTCTATCGCCTATACACATATGTAATACGATAAAATTTATTACAATTTTGACACTTTTGCATTCAATCTTTAAAGTGTTTTATGGATGTGCAAATGAAGTTTAATAAAAGGAATACAGATATATCCCCCATGCAGGCTATGGGATAATATTAACGCTAGTTAGCGCAAAAAATCTTTTTACAAAAGGCCATAAAATTAATGGAAATTCTCTCAAAGATTCGCAAAACTCTTGTCCATTTTTTTGCCAGGATGATCCTTGTTATCATATATCCCAAATTCACTACCGAGTAATGGGAGCTTGAATTTTGGGCTGCATTATGCAGATAAATTGTAATGTTTCAAGCTAGCTTGCAGTACATGAATCTCAAGATGCGTGCTCGAATAAAATATGCAGTAGTACGATATACAAAATGTGAAATTATGAATAGCATGTGGATGCTTCTTTAGGCAAAATTTTCGCTGTAACCTAACATGCAAATTGCTATCTGTAGTCTGCTCTTAAATTCCAATTGCATGGAAAGACATGCAAGGACCCTTTTCAGATTTCTCCAGTTCATATTTCATCTTCAAATTTATGTCCGGTTTCGGGTGAGGAAATAAATCGCGGGTACGCCTCCTTTTGCTCCAAAAGATTTTGCATAAAAACTGGGATTAACAAAAAAAAAATTCTTGAGATTATCGCATTTATATAATTTATCAGTTTTAGGTACCTAATTTTTAAATCTCTACTTGCTTAATTAGCTGAAATATAATATCAAAATCATTATCATTAAATCAATTACAGACTGCACTGCACTGGGAGTAGTAGAACTTGGGATAAAAAATGGAGTAATTGGAGGGAAAATATCAGTATTATCTGACTTACCCAAGTCCTTATATAATTAAAGCAATTTTAATAATAAATAATTGTCAATTATACATAGAATACCGTTTGGACTTGGGTATTAATATGCTACATAATGGCTAATTTGAAAATGAAATAATCTTAGGATTAATCTCACTGGTAAAGCCTAAAGGTATGTAATACGATCCTGATCCTGAGGATGAATATAAAGTTTTAGAATTCTTTTTATTAAATGCCGACAATTTTAATGGGATAATGGAATAAAGATATTCATATGTGACTTATAAGGGAGCAAATTTTATGGATGAGTAGAATTAGCAATCAACTATTATGGCTGGAAATTGGAAGTATAAACGTAAATCATTTTATTATGTTTCCCAGAGCAAGAGTTGCTCATCAGGAGGGAATGGCCATCATTGGGGCTTCGGAGAAGACCACAATAAAATGGCAATTTGAACTCGGTTGAAGAGGAGGAGGTGGAGGAGGTGAAGAATGAGAGGTGGGAGAGTGCTGGAGATTGGTTTTACTACTTATTTAGCAACTTTAGCCTTGGGGCAGCCTTTGGCTATTTCACAATTTTTATATCAATGCAGATCATCTACGCGGATACATTGAACATAGGTCGGAGGATACAAGAATAACAAACGCTAAAGTTGAGATCATGGACTACAGCTCTTGTATGCAATTCCTATCGAACCTACAACAGAATATGCACATGCAAGCTATTCCACCCTTAATTCCTCAAGAAGAAAACTCGTTCTTGAGGCCATTTTTATATTCTTGTGCAGGTTGAGAACCTTCAAATCCGATGGTTAACAAGTAAATAACTTGAAATCATATATGAACATTATAGTAGACTGCCTCTAATAAGTATATGTGTGAGAGCGGGCAGGGATTCGCCAAAACTCATTCGGAATTGGAAGCACGACAAGGAATTTCTGAACTCTGCTGCTGCACAGTTGCATTCTATCAGAATAGTTAGAAATGCAAGGGGAAAACACATTTGTTTTCTATTAAACCTGCAGTAGAATGTTCACAATAATTGCACTAGGTACTGGTAAATGCACAAGTAATCCTGAGTGGAGGTACCGGGTTATTTATTTAAAGTGTCCAATGTTAAGCTTTCCTTTTAATCACAATAATGATGTAATTACATCCGAAATAAATGTAAAGACTCTAAAACGCATTGAATGATATTGGGATTGCAATCTGACTGGTTGTGGTTACAAAAAGGAATGTGTTCTCCATTTGCATAAAATATTGTAGGTCTGCATAGGTTAGCCCTATTAAGGAAGATGAGGCTCAGGAGAAGGGTTAATGGTTTATTTATCGTCGTTGAGTAGTACTTATATAATGCATTTGTTAGAACCAGGACTAGTCAACTCCACGCCTTTTTTTAACATGATTTCATTAAAATTTACTTACAAAAACTCTACAATCTATCGTACATAGATCTAATATGAAGTGAATTGAAAGCTTTTTTCCTCCTCTTTTAGATTCGGGGGAGACCACAATGAGAGGCTGATTAGATCTCTGTTAAAAACCTATCCCACAACACAATCCCTATTGTATCCTTGCACTTTTTTTGCATGTTTGCTCCAGCTCTCAAAGCTTCTCCCGTCTCCCTCCTCCGCGTGTTCACCTTCCATTCACAGGATTAAATATATTGTAAATGCATTATAATATCAAGTTAATTATTAACCTCAGAATATCCTATGTATGAGAAATTGCAGGTATGCCATTATTCAGTTTATTCTATTATTCGCAAAGCTAAGCCCAACTAGATAATCCTCTTTCCTTAAACTTAAGCCATATAATTATCGTATATATGCCTACTTAAACTATGCATTCTGGAATTAATGATTTAATATGCTTCAAGATATTCTAGACTCTAGAGCTATACTGATATCATATACCTATGTATCGTACTACCTATTCAATAGTATACTAATCCCTAGACTAATCCTAAGTAATCGTATATATATTATATTATGTAGTAGCCTAGTAGGGAACAATAGTACCTACTGCTTTACCTACTCGTATAAGTATAGTTTGCACTGGAGCGTATTATATCAAAATAATTGCACTATTTTATTCATTAAAAAATGCATATTAAATTAATTAAATTGAGCAATTCAATGTATATGGCTATAATTTGATTTAATGTGAATATATGTGCGAAAGGTATTTAAGATATTTCAACGTCATACTCTGTTCTGATACAATTTTAATTTAGCTAAAATGAGACGATATAATTGACGAAAAAAATGACTTTCTGTATTTCTTCCTTTTCCAGTTTTTGTAGTATTACATATTACTGTCACCTTTATCCGACTTTTTTTCTATACATGATACAAGGTTTGCATCTTTAGCTTTCTATAAAAGCCTGCGAATATCTTAAATTAAAAGTATTACCTACTCCATTTGATACTACTCGAAGAAAAATGTCAATTAGGAATAGGGTGCATTTTGCTTAATTTAGAGTGAATAAGGCAATTTGAAAGAAGTAATCAATTAAAGTGAAAGAATTTTGTATGAATACAAACATGGCATGAAATAAATATGTATCTTGAAAAACTTTTTGTATAGGCTTTTAAAGCCTTCCGAAAGAAATATCAGTATAGCCCAGACTTCAATATCTACATGTAATACAAGATTTGCCTATTTGCCCATCTTTTGAAAAACTTGTATCAAATAAGTTATTCAATTTTAACTTGTACTAGTTTGCAGACTTTATTCTCAAATCATTTTTTCTTTCAATCATTCCCAAATCAAGTTATCCAAAAAGTTCCCCTCGAGTCAGGCTACAGGTTATTTAAATTGGAAAAAAATTTAATGTATATGCATAGGAATTTAATGAAGTTCCATCCAATGCAATGGGCCTTGAAGAATTTATAACTTTTAGCAGGAAAGATCTGTAATATGTATCGAAATATTTTAATATATATTTCAAAATTCTCGTATTACATTCCTTTTCAAAAATGTGGGCCAAATAAATAAGAGATATTGAAATTGATTTGAAATGCTCAATTTATAGATATCCAATGTCAAATCTACTACGGATATTTTGACATTTTACTTCAAACAGAAATACTTACGAGTATTGTTGTACACAACTTTTTTGCGAGACAAGTAAAGTGGGGATTTGACAAAGAGAGCCCTTATCTTCGGAAAAAGGGATTCTTTACGCGATTGATTGGCAATATTGATATCGGAATTCTGTCCTTAAGGCTTTGACTTTGAGAAGAAACTTTATTACATAGACAATGCCATCGGGGATATATTTAAGAATATAGCTATAATTGTATCAATATATGTTACTTCACGTACTTTTCTTTTATAATCCTTCATAAACAGAAAGTCAACATTGAATACAACGAGAATATAACGAGAATTACACGCATTACTACTGAAAAAGTACTTAAAATAAGTAGCCAATCTCTAAATAAAGATAATCTACGATTCCCTATTATTTTCTTCAGTATCAACAAATCTTTGGTATTGTTTTGAAATTGAAACGCGTAAATTCAAGTAGGTATTGAATGGGCTTAAATGACATATTAATTTACAATGCAATCGTAGTACTAAACCGTACGTTCTACGACTTACTACCGTGTACGCTAAAGAGCTCAGCCATAGTAGTATTTGTAGTAGTACCTCTAATATGCACACTTTAATTCTTAGGATTAGTTACAGGTTGTTTTGGCCAAAATTACACGTGTAAATACTTGAAGGGGGAATTTGATTGAAAGCTTCGTTTTTATTTACTTGGGGGATTCAGAACTCTTATCTTATCCGAGCTTTCTTCCTTCTATTAATCAAGATACTCGGATTTAGATCGAACAAGAAAAGGAACTTAAGGGAACTTGGCCACTCTTCTCAATTACACAATCTCAAGCAAATCAACAGAAATGTACTACAAAATGAGCATAATTGTACTACAAGTAGCCTAAAATATATGGACAACATTTCCGGAAAAAGTTTTTTTGTTTATTTAAATAATGTTTTGCGGTCAAAAGTTGGATATCATTTTATTAGAAACACGTGTTTAGAAGCATGTATCGTGCCTACTACTACCTACTACTCATACCATATATTAATAGGAATTATAAAAACATTGTAAAAAGTTAGGCTCTTAATAAACCAACTCAATTAGGCTTATCAATAAGAGTCTACCAGGGAATACAATTAAACAATTACGTGGATATAAATCTACTGGGTTTTATGAGAAAAAAACTCTTTAATAAACTCGAGTAGCTGATATCAATTACTACAATATTAGGTATACATGTTAGCTTTTATTTGTATTAATAATTTTTAACACCGGATGCTCTTTCAAGTTGAACTCTGAATTCGGAATATAATGCCCTTTCGGTAGCATGAGTAAAATTCTTACCTCAAGATTGTATTGTTGTAATACCCTAGATATATACAATAGTAATACATATAGTATATTAATATTATACATACAAGCTTATGAAATGTAATTGAATATTATTAGAGAAGGCTTTATAGCGTACGATAAGAAAGCAATATAATTCTCTCCAGGAGGGGGTAGAATCATAAAATTACAAATATGAACAAATGCTCATTGGATTGAATTCCTGGATTTACAAAAAATATACGTATGGAGCTATTAAAATGACTGGCTCGGAAAGCTGGATAGTTGAGATTAACATCTTGAGGAGGCTTTTTAAATAGAGAGAAAGGAAATGATAATATAAAAGGGGGAGGAAAAAAAAGCATTTTAATTGAAGAGGTCGATTTGCAGAATTACTCGCTCCAGTTAGCTGATAACAAGGGAGCTCCTTGAAAGTTTGCAGCCACTTACCCAAACTACCAAATTACTAGTTGCAACTTACTATTTTATTTTTTTCCATATATTTTTGCTTACTTTAATGAAATCTGCAAATCCAATACATAAAAAATACAAAAATTGGCTCTAAATTCTAAAACATGAAAATCTCATGAGTCATCAGCCAGTCTTCAGTCTTTCAAAGCCATTTTGCATCGGATCTGGAAAGAAATCAATCCAAAGATCTGACTTCGGAGTTCAGATAGAAAAAATTCAAATCAAACTTTCTGATTGCAATAAAAAAATTAACACGATCCGACGGCATGGGTGATAATCTGATTATATGCTTCTGATCGGATTGGATCGGATCGGATCAAAGGTCAATATATCAGAATGAAAATTACTAAAATCCGAACTTCGAACTTGCATCAAGTTGGACAATGCAATGCCAAAAATATGGATAGGGTAGCCAGAATTTCCCAATATATAAAAAAGGAGCCTCAAAATCTCTTATTATTTTCTTGACCATTTATTCAATATATTTCAATATACGGAATTTAAATTACAAATTTCGGCAGTATCAGATAGATTTCAGATTCAATTCTGATGAGTTCCTTTGATCTGAAGAATCTGTGCACTATAATCAAAAATACAAAATTTAATTTGACGTAGATTTTATTAAGAACTTTTAATTTTATGAAAGTGCCAAGTAAATCGGTTCATTCTAAAGTACAGGTTAAAACAATGGGGTATTTTTGTTCTTTCATTTGCTATTTTACTACTCGTTCCGAGTTTCGTTCACACTCTCTACTCTGCCTTTAATGGTCCCTGGGCTCATTTCCTTTGGGGATTTTCTACTGTATTATACCACTGTTTTTGCCTGGTCGTAATAAGTCCTA
>JAAZTK010002259.1:0-11616 GCA_036507255.1 Megalothorax incertus
TCCCCGAATTTGTAAGGATGGACACGAACAACCCAACGAGGATGACAATCGCAACTGCCATAAACGAGTAATACATGTAGGATATTCTGTAGAACTCTAGGATGCCTCCCCTGCAGATATAAATAGTGTTTAACTATAGGTAGATTGGATAATTCATATTAAATACTCCTGGCCAGGGTTGAAATCCGGAATTGTGATATTGGCATCAGATGGACAACCATCCGTCCGGAATGGCAAAGTTGGAATGACGAGCTGACCTCTTGAGATGGCTATATTTGCCCCAAATCCAAGCCACATCATTATTCCGAGTGATGTCAGCGTTCCTACAAAGGCACCCTGAGGATTTCATTTTTTAAAAAAGATGTCAACGCATTTTAGAATTAAGATAAGCGTATTACAATGTGATTGGCCCATGGGAAAAACATTCCGAGGGTGAAAACGCCGAGAAGTGGACCTCCGATGATGCCAAAGATGGACAGAGCAGCCTGAAATGAAGGTCAATTGGGTCATTCGACATTTATCCAATTTTTTCTATTTACTTGGAGGACTCCACCGAGCTGCTCTGCCACAAAAACAAGTCCGAAGGATGCTAGCCCGAAGAAAACCGAGAGCCCTTGTGATACCCGAGTTCCTTTTGAGTCATCCAATCCTTTCCAGCAAAGACCCTTTATATAATCTTCCAGTGTAATGGCAGCTAGTGAGTTTAGGCCGGAAGAGACAGTACTGGAGAACAAAATGTGTAAATAAATACCTAATGAATCTTATTTCTGGAAAGGGTAACTGCGAAGAAAGCATTCTCGGAGGGCGTATTCCCCGGTGGAAATAAAAATGCTCCGGTGTGAATGAATAAGATATGACTCCGGAATTATTCTAACCCCCTTAAATAATTAAATACTGTACCTGAGGGCCCCTGAGAAGATTCCAGCGACAAAAAGGCCAGGCAATCCAGGAATTGTGCCCAGAGTGTCCATCACAAAAAGCGGAAATAGCTGATCAGGAGTCTTTACCCTCTGCCAAAATTTAAATTCCAATCTCTAATTATCAAAATATTGTAATTTATTCGAACCCCTTCATAAATTGGATGGCATTCCGCAAATCTGGCATATAGGACAAGTCCGCCACAACAGCAAATGACGAGAAGTGACGAGAGTCCAAACCAATTGATCCAAATGGCACTTTATGATTCTAATTAATTAATTCATTTAAAAATCTCATAAAAAGAATTACCATTGTGCTTGGGCAAGAGTTGGTACAGTCAAATATCGTTGTATTTGGGATTGATTTCCGGCATAGATGGCCAGCCAGGTGAAATACCCACCAAATACAAGAGCCCAAAGTGTATGCCTTTGCCTCGGGTCAAAATCTAAGCTTGGATCAAAAGATAATTGAATTAACTTATCGAAATTAAATTAAAATACTTGAAGAATTCAATCCTTTTCCCTTCGCTAGCCTTCTCCCAAATTACTTCAATGCCTCCTAGGTCAAATACCCCTTTTCCTACGACGAAACCCATCGCACTAAACATGATGACGACTTGAAATAGATCGGTGACTTGAACCGCTCGCATTCCTCCCTAATTTGAAGGTACATTTTTTGATATTTTGGCTTAAAAAATTAGGATATATCTTCAAACTTACGAGAGAGGTGTAGAAAATACAAATGAAAAATATAAGCCCGACAGAAATGTAGACATTGATCCCCGTGACCTGGCTAATGGCAAGGGCTGGGGCGTATACAACCAGGCTCAAATAAAAGGTCTGATTTGTATTTAAAATTAGTCAGATTATTAAAATTTCAAAAGTTAAAGCACCACCATTTGACCAATAAAAATCGTCGACCCGAGAATTCGAACGGATTTTGAGAAGCGTGCTTCCAGATACTGAAATTATTGGATAAAATTACTTAATTAAATATTTATTAATAGATTGATAATTCGGGTTTTCTTCCACCTCGTAAGCTGATGTGACCTGTAGAGAAAAAAATACGGGTAGATAGAGGTAGGCTGTCGCAGCCATCACAAGGGGGTATGCTAGCCCGATTAAAATGTATTGTGTTCCATATTGATACATTTCCACAGGGGTTCCGAGGAGTGTGATGGCAGACATGAAGCTATTAATTAAAAAAATTAATTTCTATTCAGGAAATAATTATTAGAAAACCACAAACCTTGCAATCAAGCTCATGGACATTGGAAAGACGCCCATACTCCGCCCTGCCATCAGGAAATCAGACGTTGTCTTCTGACCACCCCCAAAACATCCGTAAAATACTCCGATCCCCTTTAAAATCGAGGGTATATTGAAATTAAACAGATTCCCAATTAAAATGTAGAGATCTTACAGCAGATACGGTGAGCATGAGGAAGAAGATGAGGTAGTCGAGCCATTGGAATCTTTGGGACAAATCCTCCGGGTACATTTCCGAATTTTTAATTTGGGTTTGAATTCCGTTTGATTTCAAATGGACATTTCACATGAACTTTTTATTTTTTATATAGTTGGATCAACTTTGTTGTTGTGTATATTTATCCTATCTTTTCGTGCGGTTAATTGCAAATGATTTGGGAATTTGAAACGATTTAATTTTGGTTAAATGCGTAAATATTTAAATTATAAACACAATTACAATTGAATTTAAGATTTTAATAATTTGATTAAATTAGCATGTGATCAAATGGAATGCCAATTAAAATACAACCACTTTCCAGTTTAATGCAAAGTTAACCAAATTCCGGATCTCAATGTATTAAAATGGAAATATTAAAAATACAATACGTCTTCGTCTGCACACTGTATACCTATTGAATCATAAATCTGCCAAATCGGCGAAAAAAGTATGTTAATTAATTGCCAACTGTGCATAATATAAAATAACATTAAAAATGCGGGGAATTGATGAATATAAGCCGATGATGATGAGAATGATGCTAAAATTTATGAGTTTCTTTTCATCTCATTGAGTTTATGCGAAGGACAATTCTTTTGTGCTTCTTTGAGGTACAATTGAATTTTAAAATGTAAATTGAGCACCCTAACCATATCTAAAATTCTAAAATGGTACTTTTAAGTATTTGACACAATTGAGAATTTCAGAGCCCGGGATTAAATGTTTATTGACATTATGTAGGTCTTATTTCATAGAATAAAGTTTTAGAGATGGAGCAAAACAAGCTTCTTTTAACCTTGGCCATCATTCACTTCCTGGTCAAATCAATTAGTGGAGTTTGGCCATGTGTCAACCCGTCATTTGTCACAATTCTCGCATTTCCCTTAAACTCCCGTCGGAAGCGGTGGGTCCAATCATCTAAATTGAGCTATAAAATCTGTCAAAGACCTCCATCACCTTTAATTTGGAGGAGGGGGTCTGATCCTGTCCAGGAAGGGGTTGAGGAGATTGTTACAACTGGAATTCCAATGGTATCAAGGCCTGTCCAGCCTATTAAAGTCACCCCTCAGGTCAGAAATCGAGGAAAGATTATTTCATTTGAGGAGAGTCCTTTTGATGAAGGATTTCCAGATTTCCCCAACACTTATCAAGTTCCGCAGCCTGGAAATCAATACCCTTATGGAGCTCAAATGTTCCAGCCATACCCATACAACGGATATCGACCTCCCTTTGGATTTGACCCTCTTGGGCAGCAGAATTTGAACTCGCATAATATTTTCCAGGGTCCAAATGACCTCAACTTTAGAAGGCCATTTGAAAATACTTTGGGGAGCTCGCTAACCACCGGGTTTGCTGGGGTTTCCGGTAAGATTTACTCGTAAATAATACCTGGAAATGCAAAAAAAATACAATTGCAATGCTTTTCCATTTAGAACCCTTTGGAAATTCATTTCGGAGTCCTTTGAGAGACCCTCCACCAACCTTTCTAAGGTCAGGAAGGACGGGAATAGGCGAGGATTTCATGTCACAAATGATTCTCATTCTCCTCGCGTTTGTTGGTGGACTTGGCCTAGGTCTGGGTCCGTTTCTCCTCCTCCGAATGGCATCAACAGCCCTCTCCTCAATCCTCGACCCACTTACAGCCCTAATTTCTATTGGAATGCAAATGATGCGACCTTCTTCAATGGTAGAAATGTCAATGAATTCAATGAGCCCAATGATGACAACGCCATCGTCTACTACAACTCAAATGTCACTCATAATCGGTGGAGGATAAATAAACAATAATTCTCAGTTTTTTAATTAATTAGAGAGACCGAGTCAAAATCTATTAAATAAATAAATTGCTCATTTTGTCAAAATTTGTATGACACGGTTTCTAAATTTAAATGTTTTTGGCCCCTTTTTCGGGACATATTTTCTTCCCCTTTCGTGACTGCATTTGTTGGTGCAATCCTCCAGAGAGTGAAATCGATTATTTCCAGGATATATATTTCCCCTATTTCGGATAATGTAATTAAATACCCCTAAAATTAGGTAAATTATAACAATTACCCGCAATCCTCCTCTTGAATCCTAACGCACCTCCCTTTCTTCGGATGATATGTCCACACAATAATTCGGATCCCTTTGCATACCACTTTGAGAGTCGTATGACAATTTATCTGGGAATTTCCTGTCCAGGGAAGCCGGAAGAGACAATGCTTTTTAAGTAAATAATTTAAAAATCTTTTATATGTAAGTCCTACTTAAAAAAGATCCGGATCTTAAAGTTGGGTCACTTCCGACGGATGCAAAGAATATAATACTTGTACACGCTAACGAGTAAATTAGGATATATTTCATTTTTATTCTAATGAGAATAAATGCTTGAAACTTTCCAAGATTTCTTCAAAGCTTTTTTAATTCAATCAAAAGTAGATCATGCCAATATACATATAAAGTTGATTGTCATTTAAATATAAGTATTAAGTATGTCATTGGATTGCATTGTATTTCAAAGAAATAATTAAAATATTGCATTTGAGCTCCAGATTGCCATCAGTCCGAGTTAATCTTTATTCTTGGGCTTGTTAAGCCGACTTGGATCAAAGGGCCTTGGAGAAGTAGACCTTTGTTCTTGAACTGGAGGACCCAAGCTCTGTACCATATTTTGGAGCGTCTTCCGAGCAATTTCCTCTTCAGTTAGCTTCCCTTGAAGCTTGGACATTGAGGTTTTTAACGAGCTCAACTCTTCACGCAAAGAAAGTACGAGTTCCGACATGCTTTTATGATAAAATGTATAAATAAAATGCAATTCTTATTAAATAATGGCAAAACTAACTTGGAATCCTTTCCCGATTCCTCCTTATTACCATTTCCATCAGTGGAAGCTAAATGAATTCCAAAAACCCTTAATTAAAATTTAAAATCAATAAATTCAAAGGAAATGCTCTCTAAAAGTTTTAACCAAACCTTTTTAAAAAGCAGATTGCCCTAAACCCGAATAAAGTTGAATTAAAGCTGCGTTTTTCCATTTGAAACAAAAGCTATATTTTTATTTATGATAAAAAGCATAATATTTGTACAACAATTACACATACAATACAAGAGGTACTAGGGACTACTACAGATAAAGTTTAGGCTCGATCTATTAATTTATGTAATTATGTATAAGCTCCAGAAATCCCAATTCCAAGCTCTATTTGCCCTCGATTTTAAGTATACCTGACATTTGTCTATTCTTGGCACAAAAAGAGTCGACGAGGGCAAGGATTGCAAATTCATCATCAGTTGAAATTGTCGTGATTTGTGACAAAGGGTTCGTCTTTCCACCATGAGTTTGTTTGGGTGCTTTTTGAAGAAATTCCGCCAGAAATGGATTAAATGGGGGTGCAGGACGAAGTCTTGAAATCTCCCAAGCTGTCACGGGCGGGCTCAAATCCCCAAAAGACTGGAAAAGTACAAATAAAAATAAAAATGGGTAAATAAAAAACGGGTTTTAATTAAAAGTAAATAAAAATCATTTTAAAAGATTGAAAATAGGGGGCCAATCAATAATATTTTATCATTCTGCGTAGAAAGTCCAATGTAAATAAACAATCAGATCAAATATTTCTTTATTCGAGTAAAAATGTAGCTTTTTTACACACAAGAAAGGCTCAATTTGATTTTTATTGCTTTAAAAAAGTCATATTTTAAAGCTACAGTTCTAGGTCTAATTCAAACGAGAGGAAATTCTGATTTTCATCAGGAAATTCATCCTCAAATCCAAAATCAAACGCATCTTGCCTTACTAGATATCTACATTTGGAGGGAATAGGATTTTGATCTAGGCTTTGAGATAATTCACGAGCCGAGAGAAAGTGAGTAGAAGATGCTTCAGAAATGGAAATATCAGCCGTAAGAGATGGGAGAGAGTCTGAAGGAGAACTCAAGGATAATGAATAATCTGCTTCAGAAATGTTTGGGATTGATAGAGAATGTTTAATAGGTGTAGGAGAATATTGGGATGAAGAAAGGAGGGTAGTTTCATCAAAAGATGAAAAATTCCGATGATTTATCCCACGAAATGGCAAGAAATGATGTACCTGGGAAGTTGTTGAACCCCCGCGTGAAGGGAAGCGAGATTTCATAAGTATTTTGTTCAAATGATCCAAAAGTTGCAATTTTTCTTGTCGGGTTGAACATGTCACAGAGATTGGTTCAATCATAGGTCCTGTTTATTTAGAAAAATATATGTTTAACGAAATATTCGATAAAAATGACATCTTTAACGCAAGATTTGATGATTTTCATTAAAATTCATACCTGAAATCTCAAACGAATTGTTGGATTCAAATCCTGGAGGCATATTGAGAGTAATGCCAGTGATTGGAAGCTTTCCTTCGTATACTAAACCCCCATCAGGGCTCATACTTAGGATTAGCAGCGTGTTTGGAAAGAGTACAAAGTATCTGGGTAGGGATTCCGGTCCTAATTTAAATGAAGAAATTAATAATGTCCTTTGGGATTCAAAAAAACAGACTTACCAACGCTTACGAGGGTCATGTAGATGATATTTCCAAGCTGGAGAATATCAGCTCCTTCCCAATTTTTTATAGATCCACCCAATACTTCCAATTCGAGCTCTTTTTGCTTTCTGATAGCTTCACATTTTTGCTAAATCATGGAAAAAAGTGATTAGTTTTTGATTTCATTCCAAATTCCCATGTTTAAATACCTCAATCTCCTTAAAGTACTCGACAGAACGCTGAACATCTCCCCTATCTTTATGAAATTCTTCAACATGACGCTCAAATTCTTGTAGCATTTTGTAATATTTTGATAGGCGCTGAATAGGCTGTGCTAGTGCCATCAGGAGAACCAAAGATCCTGGAGGAGTCGCTCCCTTTCCTTCAAAAAAGGATGCAAGACGTTCTTTGGAGCTCTCAATGATTTGTAAAGCTTTTGGGTGGTTAGAGCAATAGTTTGTATGTATTCTTTCAATTTCTGGAGCTAGGTCAAGAAATATTTTTCCAATTCTTTGGTCAACTGGTGGCAGAGAGGATTGAGAGGTAAGGGAGGCGATAAGGGACTCGGATTTCTTGATAATTTCAAGTAAATTCCCAACCAGAACTTTGTAGTCCAAAGGTATAAGTCTGAAATTAATTAAAAAGTGAATTGAGGTTCAAATAAATTCTTAAAACAGTTTAAATGGGGATTTACATGTCTTCTTTGGCCAATGGTATTAGGAAATTATTCCAAATCCCATGTAGCTCCCCGTGGTAAGCAGTTTCTGAATCAAGGATGTCAGAGAGTACCATTAAACGATATTCTGTTTGCACTTGGGTAGATTCCGAGCTCGGGTCAAATGTCATAATGCCAGTTTTGAGATCGGGTGATCCTCCAGGGTCTTCTCCAGGATCCAGAGTAGGATGTAATTCTTCTACATAGTTTGAGGGAAACCTAGAATTTTATTTAAATGAATTCTAATAAGTTAAAAGGTTCAAATAAATGCAAATGAATTTACCATCCTGTTTTTCCATTGAGTAAATGTGTTCCTTCCCACCTAAACTCGGGGAATATTCATTTAAGAAAATACAATCAAAGAAATTTCAATTATTTGAATTACCATCCGCCATCCTCCTTTTGTGTAAGTACAATTATGTCCCCCTTTTCAAACTTGAGCTTTTAATAAATGCAAAACAAATGTTAGGATTTGAAATTATCAATTATTTGAATGCAATTTATTTAAACTTACTTCGTCATTGTTGTTTGGAACAAATGAATGAGTTGCTTTTAACCGTATTACCTTCTTTTCAGGCTCCATTATTATTTAAATATAAATTAGAGAGATAAAACGAATGCTATTGTACTATCCGTAATTATTAAAATACTTTTTGGAGAAGTGACGAGAGACTCCGCCTGAGTTTTAAAATTCCTTCTGACTGATTTTAGATTTAATATATGTACCTAGCATATCCTACATATCTTGCCAAGCTCTTGATACGAGCTTAGGACCTACTAGTAGGTACTACTACTGATAGTATAGTAAGCCTTTAGGAATATTGATGAAAAGTAACGTCAAGAGTTCAAGAGTCAAAACTCAAAATAAACGATATATGAATGAATCGAATTGGAAAAATCAAAAAATAGTAGTTTGAATTTCTTGAAAAACTCTGTAAATTGGTCAATTTAATTTATTAATGAATTTAAGAAATAAAAAATAGAATAATTAATTTACCAACAGATTTCATTTATGTGTAAGAGCTAGAGATGTTTAAGAAAAAAACATGTAAAAGTTAATACAATTTCAATTTCATTTCAAGATAAATTAGTTGGATATTTTTAAATTATGAAATTATGATACAAATCAAATCAAATGATGCAGAACAGAATACGCCGGTAGACTTTAAATTGTAAGCTGTAGGACCTCGCGTAGCGTCTCCTTCATTTTTTCAAGTTTTACACGAAGTTCAACTGCGTTTAATAAGTGACAAAAAAATGACAATGACAAATTAAACAGTTAAAAAGATTAATTGGACTTTTAATTAAAAACTTACCATTCTCTATCTCCATCTCCTTCAACGCTCCTTTGAGGACCCCATTCTCCGTCTCCAACTTTTTATTTGCCTCATCTTTTTTCTTATTCTCGTCACTCATCTTCTCCATTTCAGCCTTGAGCGTATTCTTATTCTCCTCCTCAACCTGGCCATTTCCAGCTTTTTTGTATAATTTCTTGATTATAGCAGAATGTTGACGATTCCCTTCCGTGATATTTTGGAAGTTCTCAAAGGCTTCTAACATCTTCTCGTACATATCATCATCCACATCCAACTTTTCCATATTACACATGAATTCCGAGATGGAGAAGCCACCACCACCCTGCAATTTAAAAAAAATAATTAAAATTGAACAGGTCATTTTAAAAGAATTTCAAAAATTCAAAACGAGTCAATGACCTTGTCGGCACCCATCGTCATTCCGTCCAAACTCGCTCCTGCGGCTGCAACTTTCGTTGACATCTTGCAATTTGTGGCCGAAAATGTGATGAAATTTAGGAAGGTCTTTATCTAATAAAATGGGAATGTCAAATGCAATGCAATTAGAATTAAAATACAAAAAAATGACGAAATTGTCCAATTTTTAAAATCTTTAAAAAAACCCTCAAATTCGAATTACCGGAAGTGACAATGCGAAGAGCCGAGAGAAGGTGGACCAAAGTGAACGGAGGACACCAGAAGACTCCAGGATAGTCAATTTTAATTGATTAATTAGCAAAAATGTTGGAATGCACTCCTCGCTGAAAAAAATACGATTTATTCAAATGACTTGCCGCAAATAGCGCCACTGCATTGCAATTTTGAAACGTTTTCAAAACGTTTCTTGAATATGGGCTTCTAATTGCAATAAATTATAATCAATACGATTTTTAATACAATTACATGATATCAAAATTAATTATGCTCAAAAATAATTACGCAAATCAGCACCAATTAAAAAAAGCAATTAATTAATAAATAAATTGTTCAAAGCGCCCCAAATGATCTCGAGACTAAAAATATTGGGGGAAAAATAAGCGGCAAATCTTCTGCCTGCAACTGTCAATTTTTATTTTTATTTTTCAACAACTCCCTTTAATTAAATTAATTACCCAATTAAGCAGAGCCTCAACTGAAATAATGGACACAATTGGCTCTAACGAGGGGATCTTTGATGAGACAACACCTGTCATGGTCAATGACTCGACCACAGAACCCCTTTTGCAATTTCAGCGAAGAGAAGCAATTTTTCAAATGAACGACGACGACAACAACAACAACAACAATGAGGAATTTAATTTGGAAGGGTAAGTTTCATTTAATTAAATACCTAATTAATCAGGATAATTCATTTTGTATTTTTTTCCAGGTCAGACCCTGTGGCCGAGGAGGAATTGTTGGACTTTGATTCATCAAATATTCATGAACGGATTTTGGAGAGGCTTGAAGAAACAAGAAGAGCTTATAGAGAAGCATATGCCTCCATTCGTGACCAATTAATGGAAAGAATTAACGAACAGAATCGCGATGAAGGTATTTAAATTTAAAAAAAGGCAATTTATTAGGTAAATGATTGCATTTTTTAATGAAATGTTTTAGATGAGGAGCGTAGGCTGGATCAAGAGATTGCAGAGATGGAAAGACGGTGCCAAGAGGAGGATGGAGAGATAGCAGAGCTACAAAAACAAATTGATAATGTCCAGCTCCAAAAGGCCGAGTTAAAAAAGGGGAGTCCAGAATTACTCCTCCTTGAAAAAGAGTACAGGGGTGTTAAGGAAGAACATGGTAAAACTAAAATATATTAAAAATCATTGTTTTTTTAATAAAATATTTTTTTAACTCCTCCAGAAAAGTTGAAAGAAAAGTATGCTGAGAATGTTGAGCACGAGTATCTGACACCTCGATTTCAAGAAACTTATGGGATAAAATATGCAACTGTCGAAGGCGATAATCACGGTGTGGCAGTGATTTTAAACAAAATTGATCAAAAAGATCCGGAAAGAAGATTCTTCATTTATCTGGATAGCTTAAGCTCATTAAGATCAGGAGCTTTCAAAAGTACTTATAAATGAAACTGACGAGCTTTTAGGAGCTTATAAATTATTTTAATTTAAACATGAATTTAATCTATTTTTTATTTTTACAGTTACTGCGATTCTGCCGGAATTCACAAAACATCGAGATGTGAAAAAATTTCTCCAAGAAGCTAATGAGGAGCAGAATCTTGGATTTTTCTTGGTAGCAATCAGGGAGAAATGGATTGAAATGTGTTCAACTGGCGGTTAGATTTCGGTTACTGGGCAGCGGGCGAAGCCCGCTGCCTAGTCACCTAATAAGACATGATCTATAGCAAATCGACCATGGCGAATTTAATGGGATAGGTCACGCCCCCAGGCGGTGACCTCCCCCGTGACCCCGAGATCACGGACCTTAAATTTGCGACTTGACCCCTTGAGTCACACCTCATTCGAACCGGGATGACTTGGGGAGTCCAAATATGTAATTAGTTTTTGTCTGCGACCACCCTGTCAAAAGTTATGACCTTTCAAAAATCCCCAAAAATTCAAAATTTTAAAATTCAAATAGTTATTTCAACCTAAATTTCTGACTTCTGAGGGTGGTAGAATTTGCTAACAGTTAGATTTGGTTGGTGGGGTTAGGTTAGGTTAGTTTAAGTTAGGTTAGGTTAGGTTAGGTTAGGTTAGGTTAAAATACATGTTAAAATCCC
>JAAZTK010002260.1:0-11610 GCA_036507255.1 Megalothorax incertus
ATATATTCAAATGATCTTTGTGACTTCCAGTCGAGGAGTCTGGCCTGAGTGCCGAGGGAGAAGCGCCAAAGTCAGTTAGCAGATTTCTTTCTGTCCCCGCTGGTGGTAAAAACAATATACTTTCTCTCAAATATCTGTCTCTTTTCGTAGAGTTCTGCTAAATCTAACTAATCTCTTGTGTTCCCCAATAATCGCTATTAATAAAAGAGCTGAATTTTTATTAGTAGAATTAGGGCTAACCCCCTTCAAATTTATTTGGCCTTTTATATTCTCATTTGAGGATAGAGATTTCCCTTAATAAATTATAATCTAATAATTTCATTAATTCTAATCAGTTTCATTATTGTGAAATTATTGCGGCCTTGTTCTAGTGTGTAGAAACATTAATTTCGAAAAAAAAGGAATAAGAGTTATATTCGTAATTTGTATTAATCAATCAATGCTCTCAAATTGCGCGATTTCCGAGAACCTGAGGGTCATTTGGGAATTTGTCACCAATTGGGTAAATAGATGAATCGGACTCTAATTGAAGTAATATAGGCAGTTGAGAGAGTTGATGTATGGGAGTGTGAGAGTGTGGTTTGGAGCGGAAGTGTGGGGAGATTTGGATGTGAAAGGGGGAGCATGAGGGGGGAGGGGGTGCTGGGAAGAAATTTTGGAAATTTGAATGTGAGTGGGTGTGGAGGATGGGAAGTAGGCGTATGTGTGGAAGGGGTTGTGAGAAAGGGTTTGGGAGTGGAGTTGGGTAGGAGTGGGAGTAAGAAAAGTTAAGATAAGGAATGTATCAAAAGCTATTTAAGGAGCCGAAGGCGACGTAGGTAGCTTGTATATTATAATATTAGGTAATATATTAATGATATTGGGAAATTCTTATCATCCCAGTAGTATTATGACAATGAGTAGGTACATAATAATATATTGATTAAAGGTAATGTTATCTTTAATTGGTTCTACAGTCAATAAGCACAATATTACCTACTAATAGTAATACTACTATCCGCAATTCCGTATCTGTACTAAAATAATAATAGCATATTATATTATGAAGTACTAGTACAATACGGGTATCTTGGAAGAGAATGTGTAAATTCCATTGTATTTTTCCAGAATAAAAATGTCAAAGGTTAAGCCTAAATGTATAGGCATACGAGTATTCAAGAAGCTACTAATACATTATTATGTCATTTGAGTTTTGATTAAAGGGCAAAAATAATAATGTTACTGTCCCTTGATTAATTGAGAAATAATCTCTCTCGTGAATTTAAATATTAATTGGGTACCTAATTGAATAAATGACGAGCAAATATCGTGAGAGCATATATTATCTGTATATTTCTATTTCTCTATAAAAAGAGACATCGTAACTTACAATTCTTAAGTTATATCTACGGAGTACCCTATTTATGGCTATACCTATTGTACTTAAAGGATTAATGCAATATTGTGTAATACGATACGCGCTTTTATTGTGGTATTTTTCTTGATTTGAATAATTTTTTATACAATACGTAGTGCCCATTTTAACAATGTGAAAAACCTGAATATTTAGAGATGTAAAAATTGTCCAGAGGTTCTGAAAAAAGCACAGGTAAGGGTCTCTGGACAAAGTAGAAAGACTAATCCTAGGGAGTGAAATTTGGGAGATGATCCTTGTAAATAATTGCATGACCTTGATCATTTAACGTTTTGTTGACCTCCTTAAAATGTATCCATCTTTTTCAGGTGCATCAAATGTCCCGGTAGCTGGAGGGAATGGTGGAAATGGGAACGGGAGCGGCGTGCCCGCCCCTGATATCCACGGACATCAATCTCATTCTGCGGACAATATGGAGCGCAGTCCTTCTGGAGGAGTAAGTCAATCAGTATGACCTAAATCCCCTTATTGTACTTTTGGCGATCTAATAATATTATCTCTTATTTTTATAGTCAATCGGAAGGAATCAGAGTGGATCTAATTTGGCGTCCATTACTGAGAATGGAGATCATCCTAAAGTAATTGGCGGAAAAAAAGGTCAATTAAGAGAGCAAATTGAGACTAATTTGTAAATTCTGGATAGGCAAACCTCCACTTTATGAAAAAGATTCCAGCGGGAGCTGAAGCTTCAAATATTCTCGTTGGGGAAGTGGATTTCTTGGAGTAAGGATTGACAATAAAAATATATGGGCGTATTACTTATAAGTTATAACCGATATATACATATAATATTTTAGTAAACCACTCTCTGCATTTGTCCGACTTTCACAATCATTGATGCTGGGTGACCTTACGGAGGTTCCAGTTCCTACTCGTTTCCTGTTTGTCCTACTTGGACCAATGGTAAATACCTACTTCTTTAAATTAAAAATATAATTTAAATATATCTACGGGCTATCTCGGCTTATTTATTGAATGTTCTTCTACTAAATGTGGAAAGTTTTAATTAGAGTTGATGGCTTCCTACAAGGATTTATCAAAATTCTCGACAAATATCTAGCAAATAATCCTTTTCAAAATTATTCCATGAATCTTCGCATATTCAGAGGTTGTCTCAAGGACTTTTTTTGTCAAAAAGCTTAGAGTTTCCTAATAAACTTGCTAATAATTTATTTAAGCCACGAGCTTCCATTATTCATTAATATTATTGTCCCAAAAATAGGAGGATTTTGATGAAAAGTTATTCAAATCTCAACCTTCTCTTAATTATATAATTCAAATATTATATAAGTACCTATATCGCTTGAAAGCTTCTATTCGTTAGAACGAATCCGTAGAACTACGGATTCCGTAGTACCCTACCATTATAATCTTGAGGGTTTATCAATAGTAGTAGTAGGTATTATATCCCCTGTATTAAATTTAAGGTGAATACTAATCATGACTTTTGTTGCTCAGGGTGGGATTAGCCGTTACCACGAGGCTGGGAGAGCAATGGCGACCCTGATGTCAGATGAGGTAAAATACATAAAATTCTAAGAAAGAAACACCCACTTTTTTCCCTAAAAGAATAAGCCCTGAGGACATAAATACGAAAATATATTCAATCGGAGAATTGGAGCATCAGCATTAGAGATTTGGTTTATAATATGTTTTGCATTCAGGAATACGAGCCAATCGTATACGATTCGATTTATGAAAATTATGCGCCAAAACGTTTCGAAATGCAAACGTTTTGAAATGCGAAACTTTTTGAATTGCATTAGAAATGCAAAACGTTTATAAAACGTTTTTAAAATGTAAAACGTTTCGAAATGCCAAACGTTTTAAAATGCAAAACGTTTGCAAAACGTTTGTAAAACGTTTTGAAATGCGAAACTTTTTGAATTATAATCCAAAGCGTTTCAAAATGCAAAACGTTTGCATAACGTTTTGTAATGCAAAACGTTTTGAGATGTAAAACGTTTCGAAATGCTTTTAAATGCAAAACGTTTGCAAAGAGTTGTGAAATGTTGTTGTGAAATGCAAAACGTTTTACAAAACGTTATGAAATGCAAAACGTTTCAAATGCAAAACATTTTGAGATGGAAAACGTTTACAAAACGTTTTGAAATGCAAATCGTTTTGAGATGGAAAACGTTTCGAAATGCAAAATGTTTTGTAATGCAAAACGTTTTGAGATGGAAAACGTTTTGAAATGCAGAACGTTTGCAAAACGTTTGCAAAACGTTTGCAAAGCGTTTTGAAATGCAAAATGTTTTGAGATAGAAAACGTTTCGAAATGCAAAACGTTTTGAAAGGCAAAACGCTTCAAAATGCAAAACATTTTGAAAGGCAAAATGCTTCAAAATGCAAAACGTTTACAAAACGTTTTAAAATTCAAAACGTTTGCATAACGTTTTGAAATGTTTTTGTATATCTGTTCAATCTCTTGAATTAGCATTAGAGATTTGGTTTATACTACTGTAATATGTATCTTTCAGTTGATTAATGATCATTATTTCTCTGGAATAGGTATTCCATGATGTGGCTTACAAGGCTAAGAATCGAGGTCATCTACTCGCGGGGGTTGACGAATTTCTAGACGCCGTCACCGTTCTACCACCCGGGGAATGGGATCCTTCAATCCGGATAGAACCACCAGCCGCAATTCCCTCTCAAGACCCTCGAAAACGTCCAGATCAATCCAAAGCTGAAACTCATGAAGAGGAAGAAGAACATGAAGAAAAACTTCGTGCGGAATCTGGGCTAACTCGAACTGGGAGGATTTTTGGAGGTCTTATAAATGATTACAAGCGAAAGCGACCGTGGTACATCTCAGATTTTAAAGATGCCTTTGCCATCCAATGTGTTGCATCATGGATTTTCCTCTATTTTGCTTGCCTAACACCAATAATCACATTTGGAGGTCTTTTGGGGAAAGCTACCCATCAGCGGATGGCAGCTATTGAATCCCTCGTCTCTGGATTTGTTTGTGGACTTTTTTATGGATTTTTCTCAGGACAACCTCTCACCATTCTAGGGTCAACGGGTCCCGTACTTGTCTTTGAAACGATCCTTTATGATTTTTGTGAAAACAACGAACTAAACTATCTAGAATTACGCCTTTGGATAGGGATATGGGTTACAATAATCCTTGTAATACTGGTAGCTATTGATGCATCAGCTCTCGTATGCTACATTACCCGATTCACAGAGGAGAATTTCGCCACACTTATTGCATTCATATTTATGGTGGAAGCTGTTAAAAATGTGGCTCAAATTAAAAAACAATACCCATTCAACCCGCACGGAAACTACGCTGCTGGATATTCTTGTGAATGCCGGCCAGGGAATAATTCTGGGCTTCCGGCCACCGATTATACCACTTCTCGGAATGATACAGATCCTTTTGCACCCATCAAATGGGATATGGTAGCATTCGATGAATGCACAGCTCCACCTTATAATGGGATCCTCGTTGGAGAAGGATGCAAATATTTTCCAGATGTATTCCTAATGTCTGTACTCCTCTTCGTGGGCACTTTCCTTATCTCGATTCTGCTCAAGGATTTTAAAACTTCTCCATTTTTCCCTACAAAAATTCGGACAACTGTATCGGATTTTGCTGTAATTATTGCAATTGTTAGTATGACTTCTCTGGATATAATTGCTGGACTGAGGACACCAAAGCTTGTAATCCCAGAAAGTTTTGAGCCTACCCTTAAAGAGGAGCGAGGTTGGGTTATCCCACCGTTTGGTCAAAATCCAATATGGACTGTATTTGTTGCTCCATTACCAGCTCTACTCGCTTGCATCCTTATCTTTATGGACCAGCAGGCAAGTTTTTAAAGAAATTTTAAGAAATTTACGCTTAATAAAAAATAATTAATAAAAATTTAATTAAATTTTCAACAGATTACCGCTGTACGTATTAAAGTGGCATTAAATAATTATGAGGGCATTAAATAGATAATTATCAATTTGAAACCGAAATATATCGTTATATAAAATTTTACAGGTTATCATCAATCGAAAAGAGCATAAACTTAAGAAAGGGGGTGGATATCATCTTGATTTATTTATACTCGCTGGTCTCATCCTCCTATGTTCCTTCCTCGGGTAAGCTTGAAGAAATCTATCACTTGTATAATTAAATTTAAACCTAATTAATTGGGATTTAGAATTCCTTGGTTCGTGGCAGCCACCGTACTCTCGGTCAATCATGTCAATTCTCTTAAAATGGAGTCCGAATCCGCTGCACCCGGAGAGAAGCCACAATTCCTCGGAGTACGAGAACAAAGGGTTACGCACATCCTAATATTTGTCATGATTGGACTATCGGTGACAATTACACCCATACTAAAGAATATCCCAATGCCAGTCCTCTACGGAGTCTTCCTCTACATGGGTTTTGCATCTCTAAAAGGGATGCAATTTTTTGATAGGATCCTCATCCTATTTATGCCAACAAAATACCAACCTGATTATATCTTTTTGCGACAAGTTCCAGTACTCCGTGTCCATCTCTTTACACTCATTCAATTTGTATGTTTTGTCATGTTATGGCTAATCAAGAGTTTCAAGGCGACTTCAATCCTATTCCCTCTGATGCTGGTTGTGATGATTGTGGTTCGGAAAGCCCTAGACTTTATATTTACTCAAAGGGAATTAAAGGTGCTAGATGATGTTATGCCTGAGCACACAAAGAGGAAAAAGGATGATGAAGAAAGGATGAAGGAGGAGATGGAAGTTGATAAAGTGGCAGCAATTGATGAATCCGGCCTTCAAATCTCTCTACCTAGTGGGAATGTTATCAAGATCCCTCTGAGGTTAGCCATTTGAGTTAATTAGGGATTTATGGAGGATAATTCTTTAATTTTAAATTTCCTATATTCTTAGCAATGTGAATATAACGGAAGAGATGAATAAGACAGGGATTTGGAAGCAGGTGAACAGTGCCCCTAACGCCAAAGCGTCGTCCTCGCCAAAGTATAATTTTTTAAAAAATGACAATCCTGGAATTTTTCTAATAAGATATTTGAACTATTTTTTTGTAGGAAGGAGAAGAAAGCCAAAAGCCGTAATACGAAAAAGGATGCATTGAACGAGGAGGAGAAGCGTCGCCTCTCCATTATGACTGAGGAGGAAGAGACGCCGCCGTCACAAGGACTCTCCCTTAACAAGGTAGAAGAGCCCCCCACCAAAGTGTGTCCGAGTGTTTGACGCAAATGATTACTTAAGCATCCATAAGCTGCTATTAGAGTTATTAATTTTAGAATATTAGGAATTAATTCATTTCTGGACATGTTTGATTTATTAATATCTGTAGATCTGTAGAGATAGAGAGAAAGCAGCAAATGCAATTGATTTGTGATCTGTACTAGTAGTACTTACTTTTATCCAATTACCCCCCGACTAATAATATCATATTACTACCCTATTACACATGTATTCTACGATAGTTTTAATGAGACGCTGACTAAAACGGTTAAAATACTTATACTGGCTTTATTTGCATTTCATTTCCGGTAGTTGATTTTTTAACTTTATTAATTTTATATTTTATTGTGCAGTGATTAGTTGATATTGAATTTTAATTAATTAATTAATTTTTAATTTAATTTAAATCCTATTAATTTAGATGTTTACCTATGCTATGTTAAAACTAGTAGTAGAAGTATAAAGATTAATTTATAAAAATGACAAATACGAATTGAAATCTTAGGATTAGAATTATGAATGAATGTCGACTGACAAATCTTACGTAAATTATAATGTAAAAATTCTAAAATCAAGTAAATCTGAACAAGAACTGATTTATGAACAAATTAATCATACTATTTATATAGATAAATGAATTATCTAGTTTTAATGACTGATTTAATAAAGGCACGAATGATTTGAGACTAATTAGTACTAATTTCCCTTTAAAGCATCCTAGTTTTGCCTGGAATGGACACGCTATGATTATAATATAGGTAGTAGTTCCAAACCTACTCTATAACCTACTAGGAACAAAAGTGTCAGCTAATTGACCCTTAAACACGTACATCTTTGTGTGTCACAGATGCTCGGTGGAAGGAAGGGGAAAAACGAGACGCCCGTTTGAAAAAAAAACGCTCTGACCTTTGACCCTGGCCATTTCTTTACCTACCTACTTCTACATCAACACAATATGCCTACACACCTTTCCTTTGAATTCTAGTTGCCAATTGCGGTGCCTCCTTGGCCTTGTTTTATTATTTTTTTTACCACCAAACCTGCAATGTTTTATTTTTTATTTTTTTATTCAATTCCTCTTTCTTCTTTAGGTATTTCGACAAACTTGGAACTCGGCTTCGCTCCCTACATCTTACAAAAAACCTACCTTTCAGATTTAATTATATTTTAGCTTTATTTTAGTACCCCTACCCCGATCATCCCGATTCGAGTGTTGAAATTTTAAAGAAATATTGTAGTAAAATGTCAGTCTTGAAGAGATATACAGATACTACGGATGCATACATAGGTATTTGCAGGATAAATACCCTCCATTAAAATAAAAATTTTAATCCTAAAGAAAGTTTTAGGAAATAATGATAACATTTTTAAAATAATAAAGATTGGGTGTGTTCTTGCAATTAGAGCTCTGATTCTGAAAGAGGTACTCGAATAAGGACTGAACCCTAGAAAAAAAGATTAAACTGATTCTATTGATAATAAAAATATAACTTTAAATAAAGTTTATCTACTAAATATATAGACAATTAGATATCTCTTCCTAAAGGGCTAAAAAAGTAGGCAATATGAATTAGAAATGACTATACTATTATTGTAATTGTGTACTGATATAGAAAATTATCGTACTATTACTACCTACTATTAAAAAGTAAATTAAGGAGTAGATAGAATAAGCACCTATTGTACATGTATTTATTTTTAGGCTTGCCAATGCTTGGTATTAAAATCAAATCCAATCAGAGTTCGTCAGAGTTCTTTGATTGATAGAAAATAGAAATGTGTTTGGAGAAATCATGCAAGAAGGCAAGCCACAAATATTTTGATCTCAACGAGTATTTCAATCTTATAATAAAATATTTATGCAGATCTAACTCTAATCCAAAGATTACTATTTGAGTAATAACTCCTTAATTAAGAATCAAAATTTTGTATTTAGGGTTAGATTGTGATGTTTCTCATCCATTGATTCAGAATGGATGAAATTAGCAAAAAGTTTTAAACTCTATCCCATAGGTATTAGCTACTCCTGATACTACCATTAAGGAAAGTTCATATGAATTGTTTGTAATTTACAAATGTGTACTGGCCTTTAAAAGTTTAAATAAGATGCACAAAATATTGTCAGGAAAAAAAGGCAAATAGATAGGGGTAAATCCGTATATTATCGTAAAATACACCTAAAAATATACCTTTTCTGAATATATTAAATAATACCTTCAATAGCTTACGAGATCATAATGATTCCAACTGTTCAATATTCAGAATTTCTATTTTGATAAAAAAATTATTGTTTGGAAAAATACAAAGCATAATTAATAATAATGTACTACTACGATACTATCAGTAGGTATACTACTGAAATCATTTCCCTGTTATATCCGTATGTATCCTATATTCCCCAAAATAATATATATTAGATAATCTTAAATAATATTTTATCGTAATTAATATATATGTAGCTACCTATAAATTCTTTAAACCTGCCCCAATCAAATGTTGTTACAAATGTACTACGAAAGATACGTATGCAATCAAATAGCTCACTTTTACTCAGAGTCTCAGATGAGGAATCCTATTTGTCTATAACATATATATCTTATGCTAATTAATTTATATTGACCCAAATGAGTAAAAAATGCTAATCAAAAAGTTGTAGAATATTATAGATATCTACTACCTGTTTACCTATTTACCCATTTACCTTGCAGCTATCAATATCAAGTTCTGATCTTGTAATGCTAATGATATAGGATCTATTTAAATAGTAAATGTTACGTAAAAGAGGAAGATGGGCATTATAACATTTTATGATCAGTGTATATTATATGTATGCTGCAATTGACTCATAATAACAGGTAGTGTACAGGAGTAAAATCTCATCTAAACTTCTGAAAAATATACTATTTATTATATCATAGATCAGGTCATCAGATAGATTAGAGGAAGATTGAAAGTGTCTCAATAATTTAAACTATATATTTAAAATTGTTAAATTATACCATTGAATCTAATGCAGGTTGATGAATCGTTAAATAAAGTATAAATTGAGAAAGTATGTACAATATATGTCTACCTTAAACTTATTGGTCAATTCATTTCTTTTAATAACTTTTCTACTTACATACGCTAGAGTCATATGCCTCATAGGTTCTTTTAGCTTGCAAAGTTATAGGCAATTCAAAGAGCAATTGGACACTTGAACCAGAACAGGTGTGTACTAGATCAAGGAAATTATCAAATAGTTTTTTTGGTGTGAATTTCTTGGAGGTTAATCCTCTCCCTTTTTCAAGTGAAAAAGGAACCGGTTCCCGAATACTTAAGTACAGGTGTGTGTATTGTTTAGAGAGGCTCTTTAAAATGTTTAAAAAACTACTCCTGATTCTCCTACTGACTCTTGAGGACCTGAAGGAAGGTTAAATACCCCTTTGTCGGTGTTCCTTCCAATAAAAAAAGTTTTCCTTGTACAAATTCCTGCAATTCTCCAGTCCAGTTTCATTTTGTGACTTTATGCGATAGTTTGTGGAATAAAAAATAAATTAAAAAACATGCCCATCTCCCTTACGAGAGTCATTGGGGCGATATGCATGTTCGCCCAATGTGGAAATATATTCGAAGAACCGAGAATTAATACGAACCCGATACCGGAAGTCCGAAATGAAGCTACGCCTCCGACTCTAGTTCACATTCCCCATTTGGGGGGACTTAGAGGGTTTGAAATGAAGACACTTCAAGGCAGAAAAATTGCTGCATTTCAAGGTTCATATTCATAAACTTGTAAATCTACTTAAAAGGATCGATCTTTTATAATAGTACTATTTTCTAGGAATACGATATGCTGAAGCCCCAATTGGGGAAAGACGATTTAAAGAAGCTGAACCATATTGGCCCTGGAATTGTACAAAAGATTTTATTGAGACGCCTCCAGTTTGTGTTCAAATGGACCCCACACGATATTATAATGTCGTTGGGGAAGAGGATTGCCTATTCCTCAATATTGTATGCATTTCCTAAGGCTAAATATTCTCAATTCAGTCCTAATTAAAAAATATATATCCATAAATATAGTACGTTCCACCTGGAGCAAGCTCCAAAAGAAAGAAGGTTTGTATTAATTGCTTTGGGTAAATATTCTAATTAATGACCTTATCAAATTATTAGACGTGGGGAGAGCCAGGTCAACCTGTTATTGTTTGGATACATGGAGGTAGCCTATTTAAGCAAAGGGTTATATTAATGCTCATCTCATTTGAGTTATGATCCAGGTTCTTTCTACTGGGGGGCAGGCTCACACTATGGGCCGTCTTATCTTTTAGATTATGACAGAGACGCTATATTAGTGACATTAAATTATAGATTAGGGCCTTTGGTAAGACTTGAAATTTACTTAAATCTTCATCCTAAGGACCTTCAACTTGTATCAATATTTAAAATTGTTTTATAGGGCTTTTTCAGCACTGGAGATGACAGAGTTCCTGGAAATCTTGGGTTAAAGGATCAGGCGCTTGCCATCAAATGGGTTTGAATTATAATCCTGATTTTTATAGGGATTATTACGAATTTTTTATAAAGGTCAAAGAGAATATTGAATATTTTGGAGGAGATCCTAACAATTTGAGTCTGATGGGTCATTCGGCAGGTACTGATCAATACTCGTACAATATCTAGATAAACTGGATGTGATCCTGCAAGGATGCGTAAGAATATACGGATAATTTATGAAATGCCAATAGGTGCCGCTTCCGTACATCTCCAAATGATGGGGCCTGTCAAGAATCTATTTCAAAAGGCTATTTCTCAGAGTGGAACTGCCTTATCAATGTGGGCTCTTTCCCAAGGGGTAAAAGAAAATAGTTTCAAACTGGCCAAAATTGTAGGCTGTGGGGAAGGCGGAAATAGGATAACCCGAGGAATTCACGATGAAATTGAATGTCTTCGAAAAGTTCCAGCAACTGAATTGGCACAAGCACAATATCAGCTCTTTGTAAGACTTGCAT
>JAAZTK010002261.1:0-11605 GCA_036507255.1 Megalothorax incertus
GAGAGAAATTGCGGGGAAAGGTAAACATGAAACAAAATGCTCGGGTACATTTACAAAGTAAAATAAAGTTCCTTTCAGCTCGAAGCTCAAATTATGGTGGTACTTTCCATCCTCCCTATCTTCTTAAATTCTAAATATACATGTATATATTTCAAGCAATTATGCGCACATTCACTCTGATTGTATTGAATTGTTTCCTAAACATGCCATTTCCAAGAATATCTGAGGAAAGTTCACTCTGGGAAAAGTTTTGGCTTTTTTTTAAAATACAAAATCCCAAAACAAAATTGCTACTCATTAAATATTTGTTAAATTTCACTAATTGCCAATTAAGCTACCATATTGTTCTATACCTTTACAATTAATACATATCCTCCAACTAAATATATTTATATTTTTAACTTATATTTTTAAATCACTGTTATCAATTTGTCATATAAGAACATCCATCTCGTAGGTCTCATTATTTTTAGGTATGTATATATGACTTCCTATAAAATAAAAGTTTTAAAAATTTGAAACGCGATCTACGATTCCAGGTTCAAACCTGTTGGATATACACTATTATTAATTTTATGAAAACATTGTTAAAAAAGACAATTTTTTTTGGAATTTCCGTGAATTCGGCAATGTTTTAAAAATATACAATAGACAGAGTTTTGTTTCAAAATAAATATTTAAAATTCTGGGAATCTGTCTGGTAAAGTAATTATAAAAATTTTTGGCTGTAAAATATGATCCCCTTTAACCCTTTAAAGTTTCATTTAATCCACGCTGTGCCTGATTATTATGGGGGGAAATGGAAAGGTCTGATTACATCAAACCAAAATCCGGGCGAAAATTTCTCGCCGGCGCCTGGAAGCTGGGGTTTATAGCACTCTAAATGGGATGATTAATGGATGTTTGAAAGCATACAAAATTGTGGTCAAATACTTTTAAATATGATTATCCTGGGATTTGAATCTCATTTGGACTTTGTGAGCTTTTAGTGAAACTGGACCCAATATAAAAGGCTGGTCAAAGGGAAAGGATTTATTTCTCCAGTTTCAATTTGTTAAAATATAATATTTGTAATTTCATTTCCCTTGTTTCGTTTGGGTCGAATATCTGACCCAATTTCTATTTTTAATATTCTATTCGGGAATATTCCCAATCTGTAATTCATAATTAAAATTTTCTATATCCCAAAAGGAAATGCATTGTTGAATTGTTTTATTGATTATTATGAATTGCCAATTGTTTTACAAATCTGCCAGAAATATCCAAATTCAAAATATACTGAATATTACATTTTGCTTTGAATATTCCCATAAGAAAGTTGGGCATAAACTTCAAATTACTTAGTGAATCTAATTTAGGGGTTTGGCCCCCTTAAGCTTTTGAGGTGCTCATGCAAAATTTTGGGAGATCTCTAGAGAATTTAGTATTAGTTTTTGAACTTTAAGGCAAAACATGCATTGTATTTATGCCAGACCAAAGCTCCTTCCGAAACTTACTAATATTGTACAAGTACCTACAATACATAATATTCTGTATATGAGTTAAAACCGCATCAGGAGGTCTCAGTCTGAAGAAAGTTGTGGGGATTGGGGAATTGTCTACGAGTTGGAATTAAATAAAATCCGAAATGCCCCACAAGGTTGTACATATTACTATTATACAATTTGAATTCCTATTAACTTTTAAGCATTTTGCAAATCAATCCTAAAATTTTAAAATAAATAACTACTACATATTATGGTAGTAGTAGTAGTAGTACAAGAGACAACTTAGGATCAAAATTCCTGTCAGACGCTCTTTAAATTTTGCAATTTTGTACTTGCAATTTCATCCCCCCATATAAATATTGAATTGAATTTCAGGAATCCCTGTTCGGATTCCGTAACACTTATACAATATCATTGACTTATACCATACATAGTATCGTACAATACAGATGAGACCTGCAAAATTCGGTATACTATTCATTCAAATGTCCCCAGTTCTCTTAGAATGCTAATACTATCCGTAACACGGATAAAACGGAAATACTAATACGGATTCCGTATTAGTCTATTATATTTCCATTAGCTTTAGAGTTGGCCATGGATGACTTGACCGATTTGAAAATTAATATCTGAAGGATCCTGACTCCTGACTTCAAATTGAATCTATATCGTATGTAGTATATATTATTCCTATATAGAGATACAATATAATAGCCTCCTAGGTATCTAGTGGTTCTCAAAGGGTCTCACAACCCTTTCTTTTATATAAATATTCTTGAGGCATTCCTCGATTTCCAGCCATGTACTATAAAGTATTGTACTACGGATATTATACTAGTATGAATGTACATGTTCAATTTCGTTTAAATTCGAATTTCTTATGCTCTAGTTCCCTCAATTTCACATTGAGATTCGAGAATCGAATCGAGTTCCATTTTCCCCATTTTGTGAATAATTTATTTCCAATCTGAATTGTAATCGGGTAAAGAAAGATACCCTCATTTCAAAGGAATAGCCGTAAGGTATTTCTAAATGCTCTAAAGATATGTAAAATATTAATTTAAAATCCTTTATTAAAATACCTGCAATTCAATTTATCCTTATCACTCCTACACCTGCACTTTGTAAATACTTCAAGCTAGATAAATTGAGACACTTGATTCCAGGAATTCAGATTAGATAAATATTATACCTGTACAGTTCTACTGAACTAACAATGCAAGGCTATATAAATTTTAGGATTACAATTTGCAGGTAATATTATAGGGTAGGTAAGTGCTTAAAGTGAAAACACTTGCGAGTTTATAACCATATCTAATAGGCTATCAGAATTCCGTAGAGAATTAGTGATCCTGAGTAGAATGCATCGTAAATTATAGATCAAAAGAGTGCTTTTGAAAGAGAGTTTCTACTTTGTAGTTTGAAACTTTGAACTATGTTTTAAAATAAGGATTATCTATAGGCATACCTCATATATATGTATAGTTATACTCGTATACCGTGCTATTACTAAGTACGATAGATAGGATTTAAATTTTAAATGAGCTCTCTAATGTGTTTTATCTTATTCATATCGTGTTTGGTCAAGATGCTTTTATTTTTTATCAAACGTCATTCAATGCTCGTATTATATCTCATATATCTAGCGTATATCATACCTACTGAAACATATATCAATATGAAATTAATTGGGCTTGATTTTAATGGCTAGAATCAGGCTTATATGACCCCGCTTCAGGGTATGATTTCAGTTCACATCTGATTTTAAAGCCGTGACATTATATTAAACTTTGTAGGAAAAATAAAGTGCCTAAAAATTTTCATAGTGCTTTATAAAATACAGATATAACTTGTAATATTAAAGCCTCATAACTTTGTATTAATTTCGTGTCAAGTATGTCCGTTCTGGACTCCCTCATTGAACATATACTTATCCACTACCGGTGGGTGTTTGTGATTGCATTCCTCCTTCCGGCTTCTTTTTTCTTTGATATTTATCATTATTTGAGAGCATGGATAATTTTCCAGCTTAATACAGCACCCAGAGCTCATGATAAAAAGGTCCGAAGAGTCCAGGAGCAGGTGAGGTCGATCTTGACTAACTAATTCCATTAATGATACAATAGGCCGAGGAAGGACCACAGTTTACGTAACTCAATTATGTGTTCTAAGATATAGGAACACGTACTTACAGTTACTACAATGTTATTAGATTCTTAAATGGGAGAGCTTTTAATTAAAGAGAGTGCACTACGTACTTCAATTAGAATAATGCACTTGGAAAGATGGAGAGAAAGATTTGAAAAAGGAATATAATTATGGAGGCACATTACAAAACAAATTAGATTGGAATTTCTTATGGGAAAAATCCCCCAGAACTCCTGTTTTTATATTATACCCATCTTTTTCAGGTCAAAGAGTGGGCTAAGCATGGCCGGAAGGGATTCATATGCACAGGTATTGTTTAGAGGCTAGAGCCAGAAAGAAAAATAATTAAATCTAATGAAGTTTTGATTTAATAAATATTAAATAGCTAGACCTGGTTGGCAAACCATTTCGTTCAGAAAGGTAGGTATACGAGTATTTTTAGATTGTAAATTGAATTGCATTTTTTAAAAAAATTCCCAATTCCATTATAGCCCAAATATAAGGAGACCTTTACAAAGATAAATGTCAATCTCGTTGATATTGTGGATGTTGATGTGGAGCGAATGGTACGTACATTTTTTAGATCCTGTTTTCTGCACATGAAAAAATATTGTGCGTAAAGAAGTCAGGATGTCTGAGGTCAAAGTCTGGCGATAAGGAAATATATGAATTGCATTGTACAGATTGTCAAAGTGGAGCCAATGGTCAGCATGGGTCAACTTACTGCACTTCTTGAACCTCTAGGATGGACTATCCCAGGTTTGCGAATGAAAAAAATTGCGAAATGCCTATAATTTATGAATGAATTCTAATTATTTAGTTGTACCAGAATTGGACGAGCTTACCGTAGGAGGGCTTATAAATGGAACTGGGATTGAAACCTCATCACATAAGCATGGTTAATTATTTATTGTATTTTATGAAGTCATTGTTTAATGATTCTTTAGGCCTATTTGTTGACACTTGTGAAAGTTTTGAGCTTGTCCTCTCAACAGGAGAAATTGTTAAGTGCTCTAGGGATGAAAACTCTGATTTATTTCATTCCGTGGCATGGTCTTATGGAACAATTGGATTCCTTACGGCTGCGGAAATCAAAATTATTCCTGCAAAGAGGTTCAAAATTACGCCAAATCCTATATTATATTATTACATATTAAGTACAATATATCGCATTATGATGTGAATTTGTAGGTTTGTCAAATTGGAATATATTCCTTGCCATTCGCTAGAGCATTCAGTCCATGTATTTGAAGAGCAAACGAGTCGGATTGAAGGGAATCAATTTGTCGAGGGAATCATGTTCAATCGAGATCAGGGTGTGATAATGGTGGGGAATATGACCACCTCTGCTGACCCCAAAAAGGTATTTTATTTTCCCTAAAAAAAGTTAAATTTATGCCAAAATTTGCCCCATAGTTGAACCGAATAGGGACTTGGCATAAGCCCTGGTAATTTTTTTAAAGCTTTTTCCGGAACCCGGATATGAATTTTTATTGAGGAAATGATTTCCAGGTTTTTTAAGCACGTGGAAAGCTATCTGAGCACAGGGCCTGGCCATGAATATATTCCAATTCGGGATTATTATCATCGACATTCTCGCTCGTAAAATCTTTCCCTGAATTCCTCCAAATCCTTTTGCAAAATCTTAATATTCTACTCGACTCTAGAATCTTCTGGGAAATTCAAGAAATTATTCCATTTGGAAATAACATTCTATTCCGCTATCTGTTCGGGTAAAATTAATTTGTGATTTCGAAGAATTATATCTAATTGAATTTGAAATTCTGAGAACCCCATTTAATTTAAATATTGTAGGTGGCTCGTCCCACCAAAAGTCTCCCTACTTAAGTTGACTCAACCACCGGCTGTGAAACGCCTTTATGAGGCTAATCATCTAATCCAAGATATGCTTGTTCCTCTTTCAAAGCTTATGGATTCAATCATTTGTTTCGATAAGGAGACTAAGGTTAGTAATAATAATAACTAATAATATTGAGGCGTTATTGAACCGTTTGAAGTGTAAGCGTTTCCGCTTAAAAATATCCATTTCAAAATGCAGATCTATCCTGTATGGTTATGCCCCTTCAAATTGTCAAAAAGCCCCGGGATGCTCCGGAGGAAGGGGGCTCAAGAAGAGGAAATGTTTGTTGATTTGGGGCTTTATGGTGTGCCAAAAATAATATTTTATGAAGTTCGTATTTAACTTACAAAGATTTTCAGGGGTTCCAAAGGTGAAGAGCTTTAGAGCAAGAGAAACGACTAGAAGTTTGGAAGCGTTTGTCCGAAAAGTTCAAGGGTAAATAAATCATGAAATACAGATTATTCAAAAATTGCAAATCTTGCAAAAGAAACGAGACTTGCCGTCAAATTACTTCCCATTTTATTTGAGTACTTCCGGTAATTCCGCTCCTCCGGAAAAATCGGCATTTAAGAATTTGGCGGAACGGGAAGTAATAACTATTGGGAAAAGTCAATCTGCGGATGTACCTAGTTATTTTGAAGGGCTGGAAAAGTCTATTGGAAAAATGATGCACAAAATATATTTTTATCCTATAGATTCCAAATGTTATACGCTGACACTTATATGACTAAAGAGGAATTCAGGTAAACCCTAAGTATATTAAATTCGGAAAAATATTGAAGTTCGAATTCTTAAATATCAGACAAATGTTTAATCATGAGTTGTACGACAAGACGAGGAAGAAATATCATGCTGAATTGGCATTCCCTGAAGTATACGATAAGGTAAATTTGATTTAGGAAATTGGGATAAATAAAAATTGAGTTTTTAAATAAAAAGATCTTAGAATTAGCTTACTACTTATTGTATACCTAATGCCTACCGATATGAGTATACGTATATTCTAATTTCAATTTGATTTTTCCTTTTCCAAATTCCAGGTCTCTCTAAAAGCCAGGGAATAGAACCGACAAACAAACTGCTGTATTTTAATTAAAAAGCTCAAATATTCTTCTAATATGATTCTATCATTTCTTTTTATTAAAATTTTAAATAAAGCTGATTGATCAAAAGGAACCATCTGATCTTCGTAGCCTCATTTTTTAAATTAAAAGACCCTTTATTGAGTAATGATTTTGTAAACGACTTTTGTAACTAACAATGTACCATCAACGTTTATTGTGAACCAATTTTTAAAGTTTTAACAAAGGACCTTCAATATAAGGATTAGTTGAGATTTCCAATTGGCAATTTGTAATTTAAGATATTATGGCATAAGTTTCAAGTTTCAAGTTTAGCTTTATTGTCTTTAAGTTTCATATTACATTATAACATGATTTTCAAACCCTGACATTAATTTAATAGCATTTACTAACTACAAATCAAATCAATAAGATAAAAACAATTGTAATCAGGTGATCATTTAGGCATTAATACATTATATCAAATAAATATATCCTGGCTCCTATCAATTAAATATAAAGAAACTTTGTTAACAGCAATCTTCTTATCCACTAAACTCACACATAGTTTTTTAGGTAATGAATTATAAGAGTTAATACAATAATATTTTACCGAATCTTTAAACTTTTAACTGTTAAACCTAACAATCTCCAGGAGGGGGACTCCTCTTCTAGCATTAGCATACTTAAACCAATTAACAAAAACACTTTTAAACTTTTTAAAACTTAAAACATCGACTAAAAACTTTATAGCAAATATGCATTTACGTTCACTAATAGTAAAAAGATTAAACGTCTTTAAACTCTTATCAATAGATACAGTTTTACATGTATATTTAAGAAATTTACGCTTATACAAATTACGATATAAAAAAGATACAATAAACCTATTAATCTTATCCTGCAATAAAGTAATTTCCCTTTCTGTTCGAGTGCACCATATCAATATACAATAATCTACGATACTTACTACATAGGCTGAGAGTAATGTCTTCATAACATTAAGAGTAACAAATCTTTTAATAGAGTAAAGCCTACCTAAAGCACAATCTAATTTCTTATCAATAATATCATAGTGAGCTTTAAACGATAACGTTGGATCATAAGTAATACCTAAATACTTAAAGGCTTGAACTCTTTCAATAACTGTACCTTGAAATAATACATTAGGTACCTCAGCTTGCTTACTTTTGAGGTCATTTGGCTTATAAAAAGTCATACATTTTGTTTTATCAACATTTAAAAGTAACTTATTTATAATACACCATTCATTGAGCTTAACTAGACACTCATTCATTTGATTAACCCCATCATTCCAATCTGTACATGAGAGATAAATGACTAAATCATCCGCATATAATAAATGCGATAACAATATATACTCACTGATATCATTAACAAAGAGTGTGTACAAAAGTGGCCCTATCTTGCTGCCTGCAGGTACTCCAAGGTTATCCTGATAATAATCCGATAAAAAATCTCCATTCTTAATCTTAAATAATCGATTAGACAAGTAGTTAAAAAGTAATTTAATTAATTTAGGTAATATAGAGAATTGCTTTATGAGCTTAATTATAAGTAATTTCCTATCCACTGAATAAAAAGCTTTTCTGAAGTCAACGAAGACCGCTAATACTTTACCATTACGCTTATCTAAATTATCGTATACAAATTGAGAGAATTCCGCATTAGCAGAAAAACAGCTAAAATTTTTCCTAAAACCATGCTGTCTAATGTTAAGCTTCGATTCTACAGCATTTAAAAGCCTAGTATACAATAGTGTTTCAAAGACTTTGCACAAAAAATTTAAATTAAATATAGCACGGAAATTACTAGCAATGCACTTTGAACCCTTTCCTTTCCATAATGGAATCACAATACAACTTTTCATTGCTAATGGCACTTGGCCTAATGTAAATATTGTATTAAAAAATAAAGTAAGTGGAATAACAATACTAGTGAGAATAGACACAAAAACTTGCTTAGGTACTAGTAGTTTATCATTGTAAGATTTCTTTGTATTAATTAAAGCCTTTTCTACCTCACCCTGTTCAATTAATATACTATCAGTATTCGTATCCGTACTACAATACTCAGAAACTAGATAGCACAATTCAGTATCATTAGCTATATCACTAGTACAAGTATTACCAAAAAATTCACCTGCCAATTCATTACAAATATCTGTATCTGTTTCTAATATTCTGCCCTGCCCATTTGCGAGCTTAACAATCTTATGATTTTGTTTAAATCTAAATTTAATTAATTGACTCACGGTATTCCAGATATTTGTTGAATTGACACACTCGCTGAACTTTGAATTGTAGTACTGGCGCTTGCTTTTGTTAATTAGGTTAGTACAAGTAGACCTCAAACGCCTATAACATGTAAAAGAATCAGTATTACAATCTTTTTTATAAATATTTAAGGCTTTATCCCGCTCTTTACACATCTTACGGATATCAGGAGAGAACCAGGGATTTTGGAATGGTTTTACAATTAATTTCTTGAGTGGTGCATGCAAATCTATAAAGGACAATAGAAGATTATTAAATTGCCAAAAACTCTTATTAACATTACGTGTCAAGAAGGTCCAATCAGTATCAGTTATCATATTGTTAATTAACTCCCAATTACATTTTTTATACTCCCTAAATTCTATTGTAGTAGGTACAATACGAAGCTTGTTGCACTTCCTGACTACAAAAATCAAGTCATGATCACTACCCCCAAAAGGAAATTGCCCCGAACTTGTATACTTGGTAGTATCACTCACATATATATGGTCTAACAAACTCAATAGCCTAGTAGTATTCCTAATCAATTGTTTCAAATCATACTGCCTAAATAGGTGCTTAAACTCCCATACAATATTGTCTAAAGATAAATAATCATAGTTAAAATCCCCTAAAATAACACATTCCAAGTCAAAAGATCTCAAAAAAGTTAAAAGATTGCGAAGATTTTTTAAAACTAAAGATTTTACAATACTAGGTTGAATATAAACTGAGCAAATTAATAAACTCTTTGTCCCTACCTTACTCAATTTCAAAACATAAAATTCAATTTCAACATCAGGAATAAAATTCAACTCGACCTCAATAAAATTAAAAGAATTATTAACATATAAAACTGTCCCCCCTCCTGGCCTATTTAACCTATCATACCTCAAAAAGTTAAAATTATTTACAAAAAAAGGATTAGCAAGATCATCTGGATTTAATCTACTCTCAGTCACAGCCAAATACGCAACATTATTCTCATTTGCTAACAGAAATTCAATTTCGTGGAACTTACTTTTAATTCCGTTGATATTGACATGTAGAAACTTGAGTCCTTTGCAGTTAACCCTTTGCTGGTAAGGTGGGAAAGATGTTGACACTGGAGAGCTCCGTAACGAAGAGATGTCAAAATAGTTAGGTAGTAGCTCCACCCACTCCTCAAGATTGTTGTCCAGCTCCTCCAGATTGTTGTCCACCAAAGCAGTGCATTTGTCACATGTCCAAGAGTCCCTCCCCAACATGAAACCATTGTACTCCCGTATAGCCAACCCCAGACATTTGAGATGGAACCGGAAGCCACAACTCGTACAGGCCACAAACAAGTTTTTGTTCTTCTTTTCACAGATTCGACAAATCTCCATTCTCGAGTAAATTTGGACATCCTTTTCACGATAGGGACCTTAAAAAGTTGACGTTTGAAGTGAAAAGGTGTCCCGTGTGGTTAAATAAATTAATTTACTTAACTTTCAAGTGTTTACGAAGGGGGTTCACAGACCTAGCGCAGTACAATTGATTTCTCATTGATTGTACTGAAAAATTGGTGGCCTACTGACTAGGTCCGATCCCCCCCTTCTTCCGGCCTGTCCCTATCCAATTATCCTTGGCACGGCTGTCTTCAAGTGCTCCAGTTGATCCTTGGCACGGTTGACCTCAGGTGACACAGAGAATTGTCAAGAACCAGCTTTGGAGACCAATTCAACGTGCAGAAAAAAGGCGAAATTTTTAAACAGCAAATTTAAGGTGGTTTGTACGAAAGATTTCCATTTTACGTGGTACTCTTCCTGCTTCGATTAGACAAACCACAATTCCTAGGGACTCGAGACTATTGTCAAAAAATAAATCACACTTTCTTGTATCAGCATTTTATTTTTCACAAATTTACCATCATCGGGTCATCAGCAGTTGACCTCGGAAGGTAAAAAAGTACAAAAAAATGACTGATGCGCCCCTGCTTTGATTGAGCAATCCAAAGCAGATAAAATTATGCGGGTGGTGGCATATGAAAGATATGGTCTTGCCACGGCCTCATTTTTTATTTCATGAATTTACCACCAACAGTTTTTGAGTAATTAATAAAAAGGTGACATGACCCCGATGACACCGATATTTATTTTTAAACCACCTTGTTTCCAATAGATTTTGACAAAATTAATTTTTGAAAATTGGTTTTCACAAATTAATACTGCACTTCTTCGCTGCAATTGAGCTCGGTTGGAGTGGAGCTCACGACATTCAAATCAAGGTATAATTCGACGATTTTTATGAGAAAAAATTCCCCATGGGGAATATATGGGGGATAAATCTGAAATTTTGTATTTAGATCTCGATATATCTCGGTCATATCCAAAAATGAGGTCAATCGGATAAAGGGTGTAGCAACCAGGGTCATTTGAAGATTTAGTATCCACTAGATACGTTATAGCCCCATATAGGCTTATTATATCTTGGTAATTTAGAATCATTTAGGAATTTTTTAAAGTAAATTGGCATTTTGGGTAATTAAAATATGTAGAATTTTGTGGTGAAGGTCATTTTTGAGTAGGACGTCGGGGAATGTTCCGGAAACCAGAAAAAATATCAAAAAATGGGATTTTGGGTAAATCCGTCCCCCTTTCTTCATTATAACTTTCGTACGCTTTGACCAATTGACTTCAATCTTGGCACATATGACCTTTATGACACCCCCTCCCTGAATATTGATTTGGAGCTCATAGGTCAAAGGACTGGGGATATATGAATTTTCCGAAATTTCGGATTATTTGCAAT
>JAAZTK010002262.1:0-11605 GCA_036507255.1 Megalothorax incertus
CCCTAACAAATGAATACGAGTATTAATAGTCAAATGTCATAATTTTTAATAAAAAAATTTACAATGGCCAAGATTGGTAAGTCCCGCGGCCTTAAGGGTCTGAAAATAAGGGTTTAGATATTATGTGAATTTTTACTGCAATTTTATGCCTACCTGAGCTAATTCGCAACGGGTGAAAACCTTCCCAGAGGTCATACCAATAACCCCGAGGAGGGCAAGGAGGAGAGCAATGGATCGAGCCATTTTTTGGTAATCGAGATTTTTTCGGGTAAATTGCTAAATATATCTTGATACCCTTGGCCTTTAGCTCTCACTTTTATAGCAAAATTCTACATCATCTGATCAAATCATCATCGCCCAATTTGCGTCAATCCTGCCTTATTTGTTTGATTTTTCTCAATAATTGATCAATAAATTTTTCTTTTAACAATTCAACCAAATGAACAAATACTGTAGTATTATATTCGAGCATACATACATTCAAATATATAATATTTTATCAGTGGGCTCGAAATATCTGATTCTGCATATTTAAAAATTAATACATTATTTGTTTGCCAATTCATTGTAGGTTAGGAGGTTTATTGAAAACCTAATACAATAATATATGTAATCTAATACGAGTATAATAGGTATTTAAAAGATTTAAAAATTTTCCAAGATTAGTAAATATATTGCATGATATTTACATGACCCGATATATAAGTATTTAATCTATATTTATTCTATATTTCTTTATTCTATATTTCCTTTAATAACTTTTACTGTCAAAATTTCTACTCATATTGCATTTACAGATATATCTGATGCATAATCATTTCTAATGAAATTGCACTCAAATTAAGAAAAAATGTATAAATGATTATTATCAAATGACACATCAATTATTTTAACAAATAAAAAAAGTCTTTATTTTGAGCTACTTAGATTGTTCTTATACTCAACTTTAATTATGAACAAAATTCTAATATTAATAAGCATTAATATTTAATTTAAGGAATTATCCGTTAATTATTGAAAAATTTAAGGTATTTAAGGTAGGTGTTGTATTTGAGAATTAAATGCAAATACATAATAAATATCTCATATCCTACATAAATGAGACTATTGCAAAATTTGCTGTGTTAATTGCATATTTGAATAAAATTGCACATACAAATTATAATGTAAGTTGTACCTAATTTGCATATCCAAGAGTATGCATATTTACAGATAGCTTTATATTAAAAATGAGCTGTATGCTCTTGCCATTTACCTTTAACATACTTATATTGTTGTTTCTCCCATCATACTAATTAATTATACCTAATTGCCTTCAAATAAACTTGTACGGATATTGATATAATTTGTTTTACATGATTCTTAATATATGCCTATCATATAATTTTAAAAATATAAATTTATTTAAGACTTCATATGGAATTCTTGACTCTATTTTATAGGTAAAAAATAATAAAAGATTTAAATCTTCGAATGTTTTTATTGCATACCTTATAAATAATAATATTTTTCTAATTATGAAAAACATGAGTTTCCAGCTCAAGAATTTACAATTTACATACTGAAAAAAATTAAGAAAACAATGGAGAAGATTTGTACAATCTAAAAGCTTTGATAACAAAAATATCTTCAAAATTAATAGGGAAATAAATGGTCGAGTTGAAAAAACCTCGAAAAACTGCAGTAAAAAGTAGTTCTCCCCATATGAGCTCTAACCTATAATTCATTGAGTCTATACAAATATGGATAGAATTGGAGTATGCCTACGGATAGATTACATAAAGGCATATGGGGGAGGAAACAATAGATTGGATTATTCAATTAAAACTCGTTTACCTCCAATTGGGGTAACCCTCAGTTCATACAACACTCTACGGATAATAAATATACTCAAATGTTTCACTTTTCTTATTCGCAAAATTTCAAGGACTTTTTCCCATTAAATTGAACTTCCTACAATCCATCCTCGTCAAACTTGTACTTTGATTCACTTCAAACAGTTCCCAAGCTCCTCACTTACATCTAATGAGCATAATTTTAGTGTAAATTTAATTTTTCTCAGGGAAAAATACTCTTTTTTTTCCTACTCCAAAATCATTTAAAGATCTCTCAAAAAATGTGGTCAGTTTTAACAATTTCGGGGCTTTTTCTTCTAAGTTTGACCGGTATTTCCGCTCAAGAGGATCCTAAAACCTATAATATTGCGGATAGCTTAATCTCCGTGTTTAATAGTTCCAGAATTGCTCCAACCATTGATCGTCTACTCGCCAATGAGAATGCCGTAGGAAAACTTACAAAGTAAGCTTGAAATATGATCCAAACAGTTCTCAAATAATTTTTCCTCGTGCAAAAACCAGATGTCTGCTTGATCTAGGGGAGTGTGATGAGATTGGTAAATTTGCTCGTGGAAGAATCGCAAATTTACTTTTAGCAAAATGTGATAGATGCACTCCTCGTCAACAAACTGCCCTGAAATATGTCGTATATTTCCTCCGGGTGACGAATTATGAAAGATATGATAAAGTTGTGGATTCTTATCAGGAACATGCGGAATATAAGCCTGATATCATTGTAAGTGCTTCAAATTAAAACGCCATCTGGCGTAAATTTTGAAATTTTGTTCTCCTAGGCATTTTTCCTGCAAAATGTCAACATTTCCGGACTGGATGTCAACGAACTCCTTGCTGCGGATACAAGATCAGCATCTATCGCTAGATGTCTCTTAGACCTTGATACTTGTGATGACTTGGGATATTGGCTACGAGGTTTGACCCGTTTTTTCAAATTCCATTCCCGCTAAATTCCGCCGTTTTTTATAGCGAGAATTCTTGCAACTCTTGAGGGGCGATGTGAGAGATGTACTCCTCGGCAATTGAAAGTGCTTCAAAGGATTGTTGGTCTGATTAGAGGAAATCCTAAAGCTACTTCCGGCGAAGACGAAGAAGAGGTTCTCTAAAAATATATTTAAATTTCAATGCATTTCCTAATGGGGATAATCATTAATTTGTAGGGGACTATTGAAAGGATCCTGAATTCGTATAGAATGGACGAGCCAAGGATGACTGATATATTTGCCATCGCCCTTCAAGCTTTCAATGTTTGTATATATTATGTTATGGAGTGGGTTTGATTTTATGTGTAATTTGGGCAGGTGAGCAATCTCAATGTGGATGAGCTTTTGCAAGCCAAAACAAGGTATAGTACAATACTACTGCCTCGAGTGATTTATGACTTAATATTCAGTAGCTGATATTGTATTTGTACAAAATTAATGCTTTTTAAGGCGCGCCGCTGTTGGAAGGTGTCTACTCTCTCTAGAAGGTGCAGTAGCAAGTTCATTAAATCATTTTTTAATTATATTTGGCTAATTACATGTCTCAATCAAATTGAATACAACTTGTGCATGCTATAAAAACATTTAACAATTCTTTCTTAATTTCCAGAATGCGATAAATTTGGATCTTGGCTTAGAGGTGCATTTCGAATCATTTCCTATGTGTTTAAATGAGAATTTAAAAATATATTTTTTGAATAGGGAGATTGAGCTATTTTCTTGGAGGGGAATGTATTTCGAGACTTTGTGGTCGCCGATTAAAGGGATTTGTTTCAAGAGCTGCTAATGCCTTTAAAGAATCAGAGCCAGATACATACTATCCAATTTATGAGGTATAAAACCAAAATTCTTCAAAGATTTTTAAAATTGAATACTAATTTGTTTAAAAATTTTAAATTGTTTAGGCTTGGAAAGAAGATAGGGATGTCAAATTTGATTTTGGAGCATTCATTAGATTTTTAATTAATCCTATGAAGCCTGAAGACCCTCCCGCCGATGAGACGAATGAAGTTCCAGTCAGTTAGATTTAAGATTCTAAAAATTATATAAAGTTAATATTTGAATTTTTAAAAATTCTTCGTTTTAGCTTTAAATAAGTAGTATTAGTAAGAATTTATCGATATATGTACCTAATACAAAATTGAAAATAATATATGCGTTTTTGTGTTTTTAACAAATGAATAAATTATTCTAAGAAAGGAAGGAACAAATTGCCAATTTTTTAGCACTTTCCTTGTAATTTCCCAGTAGACATTTTTCCATATAATAGTCAAATAATTTACTAATTCCAAGATACAGGTATTTCTCAATGATGCGATAATAAATTCCGTTTTTCTTTCTGGTTTTTGAAACCCTTGCAAAAATATTTATTTCATATTTTTTACAAATTTTAAAAATAATTTCTAATGATGAAATTTCGGAGCCAGTTTGAGAATCCAATTTTTATAAATTAGGTTAAATTATGATAAATATCGTATTTATTCAGCAGGCGCGTCGGGTCCTTCGTGTCCTCCATGAATTGGTTCACCTTTTTGATACAATAAATTATATGAGATTCCCGATATAAAATTTATTTTTAAAGTCATATTCGAATTAAATTTACCTTCAATTACTGGTGCTATAAAAGAATAAAAAAAGTTCAAATACTTACATCAAAATTATAAATATTTAAAATCATTTACGATCATAAGGGAGTCCAGCCTCTTTAGAATAAAATTATACATTTATATTAAATATTATATCAAATATTATTCCAAATTCAATAGGATTTTACCGGCATGAGCCTCTGAAGAAAAAAAATCAAATATAATTTAAAAATGGATTTAAAAAAATATATATAATCATTCTTACCCTCTGCGACCTCAACGGCAGCCTCAGCCTCAGCAATTGCTTCATCTGCCGCGGCAACAGCTTCTTCCGCAATTACAGCTGAAGAAAAATAAGTTTTAAAATATTTATTAATTTGAATAGAATATTTCTAACCTTGATGCTCAGCCTCAGCCTCGGCTTCATGAGCAGCTTCTAAAAATAATTGGATATTTTTGTAATTTATACCCAAGTACTAATATGCCATTAATTCTATATCAAAAATCTGGATTCTTGAGAGATTTCGAAGTCTAAAACTTCAAAAAAATAATAATATATGTATTTTCATGTACCCTCAGCAGCTGGAGCCTCTATATTTAAAATAGGATTAATCTTCAATTGAGAAAAAGATAGTTAAAATAATTACCGGCAGGTGCTGCTTCTATCCGCAAAGTTTAAAAATTCGTTTTAATTAAAAGTTTTTAGCACATGATAGAGAATATATTTAATTTCACCTTCGGCAGCTTCGGCTAAATTAAATATATTTTTAATTAAGAAAAGTTCAAAAAATTTTAGAATATAAAATTACTACTGATTATTTTGATTCCGTATAGGTAAAATATTAGTACATACCTGCAGCAGCGGCTTCCTCTAAAAATTCATAAAATTATGTAATTAATTTATCAATATTTAGATTGAGGTCTTTTAGATACCATGAGCTTCATCCGCAGCGGCAACAGCTAAAAATGTTTAAAAAATGGCCATAAAAATTTCAAAACCCCAAAAAAGTTTTAATTAAACTTCACCCTCAGCAGCTTCTTCCTGTTTCTCATTTGCAACTTCAGCGGCAGCCTCCGCTTCTTGGGCAGCGGCTTCAGGGGCTATTCAATTTATTTAAAAATCCATTTAACTAAAATTCTTCATAATTAGAACTAGTATATTTCCATACCTGGTGCTGGTTCTGGGGCTGGAGCGGGTTCTGGTGCGGCTAAAAAAAATAAATTAAAAAATGTATTTTTTAAAAAAAATCAACTTTTCCAAACCTTCTGGAGATGGTTGTGGTTCGGGTTGTGGTTCGGGCTGTGGCTCTGGTTCTGCTTCTTGTGGTGAAGGTTGTGGCTCAGGCTGAGGTTCAGGTTGAGGCTCCTGAGGAAGAGGAGATGAAAGGACAGCCGCGTAGAATGTAGAGCATACGAGAAGGGCAATAAGGAACTTCATTTTGTCTCAGATTTCTCAAAACTCGAACACTTTTTCGGTTGAAAGTTGGTTCTCAAATGAGGAGAGAATCTGAAATTCCTCTACAAATAACGAATATGAGACTTGGCCCGATGTCAGGAATTTCTCTCCAATTCCGGGTTCATATTCCACTCCAAAACTCCAGGAATCCATGAATTTGGGACGACCTCTGGAGCTTACGTGGCGGTCAATACGGAAATGTGTGATGCAATTTGCTCCATAAAATAAAAGTACAAACTAAAAGTTAGTGTACGCTCCCTGACCTCTCTCAAATAATATGAAATGTACAATTTTTATTATATTTATATTCTACTTTTCTAAAATGTATTCTACAATTCTTGCTAATCATGAATTCAATGGAAATTAGCCGTAATTTTTTTTAGAATTTTTTTTTTAGTTCCGGAACTCGGAAGAACGACCCCCAAGAGCAACCCAAATAGGTGGAGGATCAGTAACGGCAATTAGCTGATCCTCATTCTTGGGGGATGACTTTGAGTCAGTCGGAGGTGGAAGGTATAAATGAGGAAAGTCCATCTCTCGGCTATGTCCAGAAGTATTCGGCCGATGACCATGCGAGGTGCTCCCCAATAGGTTCAAAAGGGAAATCAGATAGTCTGGTTTCTGGAAAAAAAATTATATTTGATTTTAGCTTTGAGAATTTAGCGACGTTTACACATGCAGCAGGATTGGACAAACGTGCGACATGAAATTACTCGATTTATTACATAAAATCCAAGAAAAAAACCTTTAAAAACAGGAGATCCAAAGCTGATGGGCCACAATAAGGTGTCCTTTGGAATATCCTTCGCCTTTTTCTCCTCAGGAGCCTCCGAGACTGCCAGGGGAGTTTAGATTGCTTTAAATTTGCCGAAACCTTAGGGGATTTACATTGAAAAAGCTTCAAAATTTAAGCAGATGTACATAAAATTACAGATATTACATAATATTTACATGCCCAATGTCAAATTTGCTCAATAATCATTAAAAAAATTTGGAATTTACCAAATTATAGTCAGATCTGTGTTTCTCTTGAAATATCCGGCCAGGATGTGCAATTTCCCTTTGCATTTCAATGCTTCCCCGCCTAAATTTGATGTTTATCAAGATATATTTAAAGAAATATGGGGTTTCTTCATACCCTGAACTCTCTAGATGGTGTCCACAATATTTAAGCAAGGAACTCCGGGTACAAGATGAATGGCAGCACTCTTCAGTGACACCCCTTGACACCCTGGACAAATATCTCTGAATGTCATAAGTTTTTGGTCTATTCTGGCTCTCTCGGATGCTTCCATGAGCTATTTAAAAGTGCCAAATAAAATGTATATTTCAAAAAAAGATTTGTGCATCTTACGTGCAATAATCTTCAGTTCTCTTCCAGCTTGTTTACAAGTATCTCGGATGAGTGTACTCAATCGGATTCCACATGCTTTGATCTTTTCTTGATCTGGGTTAACCTTTTGGATATTTGGATATCCATGCTCATTGAATTGAGCTTCCCCAAGAGGATGTCCAAAGGTATAGCTTGAGAGGAGTGCTAGAATAATATAATTTAAAATAATCCCCATAATGGAATATTAATAGATTTCAGGGGAGAAATGAGATTTTTTGAGGAAATATTGATATTTGATTTTAAAAGTTTCAGGGGATATTTCTTGGAGAGAAATATCATTTCGGTGTCAATTTATATACCCCGAAAATGACGCAAATATATTGTATATTAATATAATATCTGTCTAGGATTCAAAGCCCTGATTATAAGTTAACGTATCCGGAACAGTGAAAGTCTTGAATCAAATTGATTTATTATGGGAAAGGTACCCTACCCTCAAATCATATACAATTTCAATAAGGAATTGATTAGTGCAATGTGGGCGATGAAAAGATCGTAATCATTACATGCATTTCAAATGCAGGTATTAAATTTATTTTTACAAGTTTTGAATGAAATGGAAATTTCTTTTTTTTTGTCGCATTTGAAAATGTACACCTGTCCCCATTCAATGAAATGAACCCGGGATTCGGAGGGGTCATTGGATTGGAGGTATTGATAGTTCCGAGAAGCAAGATTTGGGTCCGGTACAGTGGTGTTGACTAATAGTATATGTAGGTACGATAAATAGAATACATGGGGGAGAAATTTGATTCATTTTGATTCATTTCCTATGAATTTGAATAGAGTTGCATAAATTTGATTTTTATTGGAAATAAATTGATAGAATTTTATCCGTAAATATCGATTATCATATACCTACCAAGTAGTAGCTAGCACATTCATATATCAATAAAATAAATTACAAGTTTTTAAAGAATTTTTATTTATATAAATGTATTCAGGTAGCATCTGAGCTTGCAAATACATTGTAAAGGTATTGATAATGATGACAGTATAATTTTTATTAAATTAAAGCATTTTCAATGTCTGTAATTGAGCAGATCCAATTATTTAAATTATTCTGTTCAAGAAAAATCCTTTGAATAATTTAAATGTTAACTTCCTTCTGACTTTTATAATAAAAATAAAATATATGCATGCATGTATCACTTGAAGTTTTGAACAGTTGAAATGCTATTTTTTCTGCCTCGAATAATATCCCGAGATGGCTAATTTGAGGGCAAAAATCATCGTTTCGAATACTTTTAAAAAAGTTCGAAAAAAAGTCTATCATTTCCGGAAACTCCAAAATTTAAATCCATATCTTTATGCATTTAAGCATTTTGAAGCAAGCTCAAAGCTCAGGGCAATCCCTTATAATTGGAATGAGAATAAATGCAGGTTTGAAGAGATCCAGACGCCTTTATCAAAGCTTCATTTTTGGCTAAATTCTCTCTCAAATGCGTTTCAATTGAGCTTTGTCCTCATTAAATTTCTAAACATCATATTTGATGAAGAAAAACTACATTCAACCTCACCGATGATGACCGTAATGCACAGCGCCTATCTTTTGGCAATTTTTCTCGGCAATTCAATTCAATGGAATGGAATATTCCGGAAAAGTGAAATTAAAACACTTTTGAATGAACATTTTTATCATCGGGAGAATATTCAAAGTAAATTTTATTTAACTTATATTTATAAATTTATTAAATTTGATCTTATATTTAAATATATAATTTAAATAAATTTTTCTAGATATATATGGTCCAGAATTTGGCCATCTCGATGAAACTTCGCTAATGATTCTCAAATCAATAAGAATCCTACTAACTTTTCCATATATAATATGTATTCTAATGGGCTTTCTTTTTTACGAACAACCTCAAATGCCATTTACTTATATTTCAATGCTAAACCCAAATTGCTCATATTTTTTGAAATTATTCTTTGCACTCCTACAAATTTATGATGTATTTTTATTGATGCATATCGCGGTTTACATGTGCGTAATATATATCATGATTGGCGCTGACATCCTTAATGGACTCGAGATTTTGTAAATAAAAAAATGGCATTTTTTTCTTAAAAAGTTGAATCTCATAATATGTTATAATTAGAGTCCACAAGAGCAAAATGGAGAGTTCAACCAAGAGGAATGAATTTAAAAAATGCTTAAAATATTATCGATTTTGCCAACTTCACATGAATTTGTTCAACAAATGTTTTGCCGAATATTTACAGCCATTAATCCAAATTTGCTCATTTGGGATCCCAGCTTATTTCAATGCAATTTCAATCAAAATGCATGATAGATTGGAAATGCCTGGATTCTTCCTCTTTCCAATGATATCAATTTGCGTTATAATTTTAAGTTCATTTTGCTATATGTTGGCCGGAAATATCCACTCACTTTCTTTAAAGGCAATTCCAAAATGGCGGACTCATTTTTACAGGAACAAGCTATTCACAAGGGTCATCAAAACTTGCTCACCTTTAAAAGTCAAAATTGCAAACTTTCCTTTTTTAAATAAATTTGCAACTTTTCGTTTCTTTTTCAATATTGTTTATTACACATTCAGGATTCTCCTTATTTTAAATAAATTAAAATAAATTGATTTTTATTTAGCATCGATTACCTAATAAATAAGATTTTTTCCAATAATTTATTGATTTCATTATCTGAACATATAAAATCCATTGAAATTGAGGCATTTTTTCTCAAACTTAAAAAAAAATGCAAATCGAACAATCAAAATCAGATTGTTATTACGAGTACATATTATACCCAATTTGATTAGAGTTATCGTTGGGTTGATGTTTAAGGTTTCTGACTGATATTTTTAAAAGATACGCCCATATGGAAATATAAGAGCTACGGATTATATTATTGTATATGAAATGAATGTGTTTCTTTTGAAGGATTTATATCGTAATAATGAATTTATTGATCAAATTTTTGTTGGCGTTTTTCGTAATATCACTGACATCTGCTCAGGACACAATACTTGACGAAGATGCCATCAAGATCACAAACCTTGCAAATTTTCCAGAGATTTTGCATCATTTTTGGGGGGATTTGGAGTTAGCTGTCCCCCCGGGGAAATATTGGTCATTTAATGAAGGTAGAATTTTTAAAAAATGTATCAGGATTTTTTATTAAAATATTTTTTAGCGGGTGACCTTTCTTGGACAAGTGACCTAATAGAATGGCTTCTAAAGGTTGTTCTTTCACATATATTTCGTGGAGTAAGGGATCCAATAGATCTCTCACCAATCCGAATTGATGCCACTTATATTGTTTCAATTCATGCTGATCTTGTGTAAATACATTATATTTATCAGTAAATAATATTATCGTTTATTTAAAAAAATAGTTTATAAATAGTACCTAAATACTATAATTTCCAAAAAGGGATGTGCAAATAAGCGGTTTTTCTGATACTATTACCCAGAGGGAGCCAGGAGTTGAAGAATTCACTATGATTATTCCACAGCTTATACTTTCTGGATTTATACCATATGTTGATGGATATGTTTTTGTGGTAAATTAATATTGTAATACATATTAGTATAACTATTTTGAAGAAATTTTGAAAAACATCTTAAATTCAATCATTTAAGGAATGGCTCCCATATTCTGGCTCTGGAGATTTTGAATGGCAGGTAAATGGTTTATCGATTCATGTCAAGAATGGGAATGTGACTGCTAAAATGCCGGAGCTTGTATTCCGGATGGGCCCAACCTTTCATACGCCAACTCTAGTTAGATTTGGATCAATTTTTGCATTTCTTGGGTTTTTGGCATTAAACGGACTGGTCACTGGTGTCATCGTTTTTCGAAGATTTTGGAAAAGAAAGTCTGGACAAATGAAGATGGATACGGAGTTGGAATAGCATAAAGTGGGAAAGTTTGGAAGGTAAAGTGGGAAAGTTAAAAAATGAAACAAGGTCCCAAATATTGATTTTTCTCAAATGTACAAAATCATCATGAATTTCCTCAATAATAATCCTAAGAAATATGTCTTTTCCCAATGCATTATACAATAATTCAAACTAATACGATATTTGCCCATATTGATATTTATTAAATTTACATTCGTCAATATTGCATAAAAATAAACTCAACTATATATAACTTTAATAAACTCGTTACTCATACATATACTCGTACAGATAATTTATAAGCTTGGTATTGCAATGTAATAGTATCCTTCTCCTTATACGACCTCAATCCTAAATATATCTTTCAACCTTCTGTCCCGATTACCCGAGTCTCACCGACTCCTCTCTCTATAAAACCTTCCTCAATCTCTTCTTCTTCGCCCTTTCTCTAAAGTCTATTGAATAAAGCA
>JAAZTK010002263.1:0-11604 GCA_036507255.1 Megalothorax incertus
CAGGGTAGGTTCTCCTTGTCAAAATACGAGGTCACGTCAAAGGATTCTCCAGGATCTAGAGTCTTAAAGGTTTAATTAAAAAAGCCCTTAATTATACGTCTTTGCAAACCTTATATTTGACTCGAACTCCTTCATAATTGATCCAAATTGCGTCCACTCTTCGGAGGGTGAGGTTGAGGAATCGGGTACGGCAGTTGAAGCTCCTCTTGGCCTTGGGTGCCTCGAGGACTTTGAGGGTTAGCCCCGCCAAGGAATTAATGTCCATTTATTGTAGATTAATTAATTAATTTATGGGTATTTTTCTCAAACAATAAATTATGTAAAAATTATGCACTCTTTGATGAGAACACTAGCTTAAAAGTGTATTTCGTTGAACTAATAGTTTAATATTTCTTAAATTATTTTTTATCAAGAGATCTGAGTTTGAGAAATGACTGCTGCAGAGGTCAATCTGGTTAGCTGGATAGCAGGAGGAATGTATTTACTGCTGCTGATAAAACTGAAGTAAAAAATTATTTATGAGTGGTTGGCATTTTATTCAGTTGGAGCTGATATAAATTATAAAATCCCATAATTATTTATGATTCATTTCTTTATAAGGAATAGGCATTCTTCCAAGTTATGAGCTTGAATTGGATCAATCTGGATTTATTAGATAATATTTATATATATTTGAACTTTTGTTCAGGCACTCCCATTGGAACATGCTCCACAAACCCCCTTATTAAAGAATCAACTTTTCCTGGGATTATTTATCCAGAAGTCAATGAGAACTTAGCTTTTAAAAGATACCAAAATCTAATCTCGAAATAAATAAATTGAAATATCCATTAATCGAAGCAATATAAGTATATTACCATTAAAAATAAGGAGAATTTTTTGAATTACCTAATATCCGATTCTGGAATCTGGGATTCTGAATAGAAATCAAAACCTTGCGGTTTCGGACTGCAATCAATCCGATCACCCGATCATTTAATAATTATTGCCATTTGCCCCTTCGGTATCCCAAGAATTGATGATTTTTAGAAATATATTTTCAATTTGGCAATGATTTTGCCGTTGGCGTCGAATTACAATACCAAGTATAATAATTGTATTTATGTAATTCTTAATTCATATATATTTTAAGCTTAAATATGAAATAAAGCATGTAAACCAAGCTGAGATAATACTTGTCATTAATGAATCAATGATTCAGCTATATACTTCTTCCTCAGTAATCCTAATAATAGGTAAGTATCGTACTCTGTAGTCTGTATATCCATTTAATACCATTTTTGGCCTAAAATAGAAATACTATAATGCCTACGTGATATTACTATCAATAGAAAGTTTAATATGCCTAGCCAAGGTCAACAGATGGGTATAACACGGGGAGACTGGGAGCAGACTCACAAATGACACAATCTGAGTTTGAAATTTGAATACCGGCTGATTCTCCGTGCACTCAAATCCAAAGAAATATATATTTTTCTATTTTTCTACAAAAATCAGCCATACCTCAAGATTTTGGCCAAAATGGACACTTCCGCAGATGCCAAAATGGACTTTTGGGCATCAAAATGGGACAATAATTCAACTGGGTGGCACATGGACAAGGTAGGGAATTCCTTTAAAATGCACAAATCCTAGAATTAGTAAAATTTACCTTTAAAAGTTTGGTTTGATTTCAGGTGCATCCACTCTTTATGAAGTATTTTGAGAGTGTGACAAAGGAACTTGAGGACCAAGGTCAGGGTGACATTCCTTCGAGGTCATCCCCCAAAAAGTTTTTCGTGCCACTTTGTGGAAAAACGCGTGACCTCGCATTTATTCTTTCCAAGGGGTACAATTCCTCTTAAAATTCCACTCAATTTGACCTTATTTGACCTTAATATAGGTATTCTGTGTTTGCCATCGAGGGTGTGGAGAAGGCTATCAAAGAATTAGATGCAGAGAATGGATTTAACCTCAAATTTGACCCTGAAGAATCTTTATATTCGACCGAAGATGGGCGTCTCAAGATCTATTTTGGCGACCTCGCATCTTGTCCCATTGAAAAGGTCTTTAAAATCATTTTGTAAGGCATTTTTATAATCTCCTTTAAAAAAATTCTAGTGGGGACCCTTTGATTTTGTCTGGGACAGAGGATCCTTCACAGCTGTCGAGTATGGCTTCAGGGGTACTTATCTGGAGGTCATGAAAAGGTCACTCAAGGCCCCTAATTCCGAAAAATGTAAGAATTCAGCGTATTTTTCAGATATTTTTAATCAAAATGATCGAATTTGAACAGATGTGAACTTTCGGTACATTTTGAATGTAATCGAGTATGATAAGACCAAGTTTGGAGGTCCTCCGAGGTCAACTTCCGAGGCGGATGTGACTGAATTCTTTTCAGGGTGGACCAAAGTTGAAATGGTTGAAAAAAATCAGCTTCCAGAGACGAATCGAGTGCGTAAAATTGAAGGAATGGGCCCTGATTGCTTCGGATATCAATATATTTTAAGACCACTTTAAAAATGTATTTATTTTAAGTTTTTAACAAAACAAAATCAACAAAATTTAACAAAATAAAGATACAATTGCTCAAAAATTATATGAAGATTTATTGGTATTGAACTGTCGGGTTTAGGCGTTGGAAAATCCGGGATCGGAGCATTGATCCGAAGTTAGAGAGGTTGGACATCATGCCCATGATATTGGGGCGACCCAGGCCAAGTTGAAAGGTGTTGAGACCCGGAAGATTGAAGGATGGACGTGGCATTTGGAGCTGGAGGATGTACGGCGATGGAGAACGCCTCTCACGGTTGACATCTGGTGGAAAAATTTGAAAATTGAAAAATTTACGAAAATTAGCGTTTTCTTTTTGAATTTTCGAAAATGTATATTGAAAAATTTGATTTTCGATCAAAAATTGTTAGCAAATCGAAAAATTTTAAAAATTCTAAATTTTCTGATTTTAATTTCCCGAAAAAATGCCGAAAATTACCGAGATCGGAGCGGTCCACGGGGGAGGAGGAGCAAATAACAATGAAGAGGAGTAACAATGCTAAAGTTTTCATTTTGTAGGAAATCTGGAAAATTTAAAAAAATCAATAAAATTGGGAAAATATTCCAGAAAAAATCAAAAAATCATGAAAAAATTCTTCAAACTGAGCCTACCTGTTTGGGGATATACTCGTAGATGAAAAATTCCAAGAAAATTGGGAAAATTTTGGGAAAAATTATTTTCCTCAAGAGAGTTGATAACGGTTCAAGGTTGGATGATGGACTGAGGAGCTCGTCCTCAATGTCATGGCCAGATGAACACTTTTTCCAATTGTCAATTGTTGTTACAAGCTTACAAAGGTGCTGCAGATAAGGCCTGAATACTAATTAGCGTGCTAAAATTAACATGTCGATCGTCAAATGTAGGTGAATTTGACGAGGGTGTCCACCATCCAACGTGTTGAGGACTTGACCTTAAAAGATGTACATTTTGGATTATTTATTTATTTTAGGACCGTTTACATCTTGAATTAAATCATTGACCCGATTCACATCACTTTATTTACTTTTACTTTGAAAACCCCCCATTGTTGAGGGACCATTGTTCAAGTTCACACACGTTGATGCACTAGCCCCATAAAAAAACACCCCAATTCTATTTATAGAACATTTAATTTGAACAAAGTACAGCTAAAATGTTATTTTAAAATGACAAATTGACAATGAAAGTAAAAATAGGTGAAGTGGAAAAAGAAATTACGATTTCTAATTTTTAAATTAGAGATCCTAATTCCCAATGCTTGGAATCAAGATTTACATCAATATTTGACCAATTTCGGGTGCAATCGGGCAATATTGCTTAATTTTAAATGTCTTTTGCCTTAAATGCCTTAATTTGGACTTTGGAATAATGGTTAATTGTAGATTCGCCCAAACGCGGAACTGGAATCTGTCTCTTGATGACGGATCTTGACCCTACAAAATTATAATTCAATCTCTCGATGGCTAAATTAATAAATTAGGTCAATTTTTATGAATTTTAGATGTTAATCTTCACCCTAGCCCTAATTAAAACTCATTGAGATGGACTAAGGTGTCCATCATCCGGTCCGTCAATCAGAGAGTCATTGTCGATTGTTATGCTTTAATATGCTTTAATATGCAAATATCTTGATCTGTAGACCCATTTCTAATCTAATTTACATACAAATGCATCGAGTTTAATGTTGCCATTAATTAAAATGCTTAAAATACTTTAATTGACCTCAATTGATGCCGGAATTCTCGGATTGACCGGAAATTGGAGATTTTTCAATGGATTTCGATTTTTCGAATAGCCCCATTTGTACCGTTACGGCAAAATCCCGCTCAAACTGAAATGAAGCATGTTTGAAGAAAAAAATAATTTTTCCGATTCTCGCGTAAAAATAATTGATTTTAATTGAATTACTGGTTAATTAACTAATTGTTTAGTGTGGACATCGTCACCGTACCATCATCAACTCTGGAGGACTCCTCTCCAACAATTCCTGAAGGTATTTCTCTAAAAAATTCAAAATTAACATTGTTTTGACAAAAACTTTTTGTTTATATTTTGGTAAATGTTATATTTTGCTTTTTATTAATTTCATTAATTAATTTTCAATTAAACCTTGACCTGACCCCTTCATAAACCAACATGCCTAATTAATTAATTATCTAATTAGCGCAGAATGGTTGTATTTATTTTTGTTTTTTGTTTTTATCCATTTATAGGCCTAATTTCAATTGTTTTCTCTCATGGAGGAGGACTCTGAAGACTCTTCAATGGAGTATGAGGAATTTTACGAGGCTGACCAAGGTGGTGGAGATGAGGACGTGGAGGAAGAGTCTGAGGAGGAATCAGAATCAGTTGGATCACGTTCAGATGAAAAACGAGAGATTGACGAGGGGAGGGCACTCGTGGCGACTATGACTGACGATGATCTTGACACATTCCTCTCTCGTCTTGAGTCACAAGCACCTCCAAATGATATTCAACCCTTCCGGAAGCGTGTACCTGCCCTCAATTGGGAGGAAGTGGCTTTTGGAAGATTTGGAGCTGGAGAATGTGCCCTTATTTGGTCATTTTTACAATCTCGGACAAGAAGATTTCGAATTTTAAACGAACTTGTGACTGAAATCAAATTCACTCTTGAACCTAGGCCGGAGAACAATGTATTTTGGAAAAAGATTATTGAATCTACACCTGGATTTCCTAAAAAGCCACCTGGAATGGGTAATTTTCAATTTAAGAAAAATTAAAACCTCAAAAACTCCTTCATTTTAATAATTTAATTTTTAAAAAAACATTTGTAGGGGCTGCTGTTGACATGTATGCTAACGAAGAATACCTAAAAGAGCAGAAGAGGATGGGTGGGAAGAAGATTAACTATATAACGGTGAGTTTTAAGCTCAATATGCCTGAAAATAAGCAATATTTTGATTTTATTATTGTTTTTTCGCTTTTTCCAACAGTTTATCAAAGGAGTAAGGAAGAAATTCGCTCAATTAAGCACAAAGGAAAGGCAAAAGTACCAGGATCGTGCTGACCTTGAAAAAGCCCGTTTTGAGAGGGAGGCTAAAGAGTTTTACGCCAATTATCCTGGATTTGATGGACTTGCGAACCGAATTACGGCACATGGGAAGCATTGGCACTTTCCAACAGTGACAAAGAGAAGCGCACAGGGTGTAAATAGGATTCGAATCAAGCAAGAATGCCCAGAACCTCCTCCAGACCTTCCTCTAGCTCCATTTAATGTAATTACTCCATTCAAAATACTCTAAAAACGCTCTAACCAATTTTAATTCATTCCAGGCTTATCTAAATTCCAAATTAAACAAACTCGACCCTCCACCTACTCAACCCCAGCTCATCCACCTCAAGAATAAGTACAAAACTGCATTTGATGGTCTGAGTGATGATGCCAAAGGGAAATGGGTGCAGAAATCTGTCAAATCCATGACCAAATATATGACAGCACGTGAAGAATTCCTCAGAAAATACCCCTACTACAAATTCAAGCCCTTTTCAACACGTTATTATCTTAGAAAAGAGGATATAAAGCTTTGGCTTCATTCAAAGGGAGTTCCAGAAAAGCCCAAAGCCACCGTTCAAGAGTTTTTCATCCGAGATTATGAGAGAAAGTCTCCCAATACTAATAAGTCACCAAAAGAGATACGAGAAGAAGCTGAGAGAGCTTGGGCTAAGATTGGGTGGTTTGAGCGTGAGGATTTTACCCTTAGATTTAAAATGGAGGTGAATAATTACAAGAGGGAAGTGGAGACCTTTTTTACGTCCATCCCTGACTTCCTCAAGGACCCTGTACTCAAGTTTTTCCCAAAGAAAATACAGGCAGCGTTGATGGAGGTGGCTAAAACACCGATGGATGTCGGAATTGGTAAGTTTTTAAAGATTTTTATAAAATAATTACGGTTTTAAGCATCAAATTGATTTTAAACGCTAATTTTATGATTTTTCTTGTGTTTTGGCGCAGCTGGAGCTCAATTACCGCAAGATAATGGCCTGGAAGAGGCTCCAGAGCCGCCTCCCTCACCCGTGGATGGTCCACCTCCCAAAAAGAAAAAGAAAAAGGACAAAAAACATCGGGAAGTTGAAGAGGATGAGGCTGAAACACTTGAGAATACATCTTTTATGAAAGTGGAGGCGATGTCCCCTCAAAAAAGGCATTCTGGAGAAGAAGGTGTCAAGAAAAAGAAGAAAAAGAACAAGAGAAAACATTCTAGTGAAGATGAAGAAGTTGCTGGAGATGTACATGAAATTGTGTCAAATCCGAGATATAATGTTCCAGGGCTTTCCACTCCAAATCTGACGAGTATGTCCGCCTACAAACGAGGAAAGTTGCCGAAAACCCTCGAGAAAAAGGGAAAGAGTCTTGCCCAGGGGAAAGAGAAGCTTTCAGAGCTCTTTCAATTGAAGCCTGGGGGAAAAGCAAAACCAAAAGCATCGATTTTTGTTGGAGGGAAACCCGTGTCACAAAGTAAGAGACCAGGTTTCTAATCTCAAAATATTTAAATACAAAATAATTGGAAAAAAGCAAATCTTGTAAAACTTTTCATGCTAGAAAAATTCGATACCATTTCAAAATATCCAAATTCTAAATTAAAACTGATCTCTTACTTTATAAATTCTTTAAAATGATATACAGTTTAATAATGCTCGTCATTTTATACAAATTTATAAACCTTGTACCACAAATGTCAAAAGGTTATGATATATCATTATGTTTGTTTGATTGTTTTAAGATAGGATAGGAATTGTAATCCTTGAAGAAGATTAAAAATGAATCTAATTGTAAAATGCCGTATTTTAATGAGATTTAGTTTTTAAGGACCTATTTTTATTTTTTCAAAAAGTTGCAATTGTTTAATATGAATAATGAGTCTATATTTTATGTACAATATTGTAAGCCTATAAGTCTACGGATATAAGGAATTTAAATGGAATGTGAATGACTTTGTATATTAATTAGTTGATAAATTGATTTTAGAATTAGATAATTATAGATGCAAATGCAATATATACTCTAAATAAGAATATCATTTAATTAAGAGATATAATTAGATCTTAATAACTTTTGTTAAAAATGGAAATAAATTGTATTTTTTATTAAGATTTTGAGCAATTTCTGCATGAAAAGTTTTGCAAGATTTGTTTTTAATTTAAAATTTATTATATTTAACATTAATCTTAGGTTATTTTAAATTAATTAACGCTCTATTTATAATTGTTTTATATTTAAATTGTAACAGAAGTAATTGACGAGGCTATTCGTGGTATATTTGATGGGAGACCTACATTTGGGCGTGGATACTCTGTTTATTACTATTATGCAAAGTACGTGGCTGGAGAAAGATTTTGGATAGGGGCTCTTGAGGATCATGGCCTTTGCGAGACGGCTAGATTAATGTGCGAGACATTCCTCACACTTTCAGAGCAACAAAAGGTACTCATCATTAAGAAAAAATGCTTATCTCAATTACAAAAGGGTTTTTTCCAATGTAGCAACTCCATATTGACTCCTCCTACAATTTCTATCTGAGGAGGGAGCATGGCCCACCTGAGCTCTATCAACCTGGAGAATTTGACGCTTACAACCCCATGTCTTACATGAGTGAGATGGCAGATGAGGGGAAATATTGGCCTGGAGAGCCTGCTGAGCCTGTCAAGTATGCTATATTATTTTGTCTAGAGACTTTTGCACAAATTAAATGTGTTTTTTACAGGAATGCCTACAACCTTTACGATAAACATATGGCGGATTTAGTAGCTAAGAATCCAGAGTATGTTCCTACGCCTTGGGATGACCTCACGGATGAAGACCAGGCGGTGTACATGAAGATTATGTACCAAACTACCAATGAATACCTGATGAAATACCAAGAGTTTATCGAGGTATGCTTAAAAACTCATTACTTTGCATGTTAATCTTTTAAAATGGCATTTTTAAAGGATTTTTATTAATTTCATGCAGAAAATGACCCCAAATGACCTGATCAGCTACACCTGCCATCGTGCCAAGTTCTGGGACTTTACTTTCTGCCGTAGGATGACCAATATGACAGTCTCAGAGGCTAGAGGATTTAGTTTTCCGCTTCGTGACGACGCTACTGAGCTTGATTTTCAAGATGAGGGTGGCCCAGTGATGGTCAGAGACCTTGAGGAGCGTACCAATCCATTTTCTGGACAATCTGATCTAATTTCAAGGGTGGCAGCGGCTGTTGAGCCATCCAATGTCAATGCAGGTCGAGGTGGATGGGCACAAAGCAAAGTAGATACTTGTAAAGATGATCTGCCATCGTCAGACTCTGAGGATGATGGTAAAAAGAGGAAAATACTGCCTATAAAGAGGGAGATAAAGAAAGTAAGCACTTACACTTACCCTGAGAGGTTGTTCAGGCCGATTAAGAGGGAAGCCCTTGTGAGGAGGTACACCAAGGTCAAGAAAGCTAAGGCTATTGCAGCGCTGTTGGGAGATCCTTCGGGAGAGGGTGAGTCTACCACGGAGGCTGAGATGGAGTCACTCCGTCCGCCTGTCAATATTCGGTTTAGCCGGGGAGTGAGGAGGGACGGAATCGCTACGACAGCGACAAAGACGATCAAAGTGACGAAAAAGAATTACAAGGAGGTGGCAGAGAAGGTCAAAAAGCCGATGGCAGAGTTTAAGATGCCCTCGGCGTCCGTGTCCGAGTTCCTCAAGAAGAGGAGGATGCGGAGAAAGTATTTGAGCAAGCAGTGGATTGAGGATACGGACGATGAAGAAAATTCGGCGGATTTGGCGGGGAAATCTGGTGGGAAAAATTCGGGAGAGGGAGAATTTGGGGAGAACAATTCGGGAAAAGAAAAATCTGGGGGAAATGAAGGCGAAACCGGTGGTGGAACACCAATTGAGAAAAATGGGGAAGATCCGGAGGAAATCGGCAAAAATTCAAAGAAAATTGGTAAAAATACAGGCAGGAAAAAGGTGAGAGGAATTTATGGGAAAAAAGGTGAAGAAGATCAGGAAAAAATTGGGGACGAGGTGGAAGAAAATTCTGGGAAAGAGGCGGAAGATCTGGAGGAAATTGTGGAAAATTCAAAGAAAATCAGGAAAAATTCTGGTGGGAAAAAGTTGGGAGAAAATTCGAAAATTGATGGAAATCAGGGCCCGAAAGCAATTACTAAAAGAAAGGTCAGAGGTCAAGCTGGTCAGGTCAAAGATCAAGAACCACCGGAAGTGACGCTTCCAAAAGAGTCCTCAACAGCCGAGGACTCGGAATCTTCGGAAAAAGAGAAAGAAACGGGGAAATCCGATGATAAAATTGCAGGGAATTCTGAAATTCTGGAAATTGGGAATAAAGTTGTTCAAATGCGAGGGAAGCGGAGTCAAATGGGGAGACCGGAAGTGGAACCTTCAACGCCCCTTGAAAAAGAGTCAGCCTCGGAAATGTCGGAATCAGAGTCAACAGCTTCGGAAATCCCTCTTCAGAAATCCACCTCTCCAAGTCTACTTTCTCCACCTCTCCAATTCAATTACGAAGCCCAGGGGCCGTCACGACAAGGTCAAAGTTCCTCAGGAGCCGTTCCACCATCATCACCAACACCAAGCTATACACCTACCGAGTCGTCAATTCCAGGCACAGGGACATCAACGCCAATCTCAACCTCACAATACGCTGCCCCATCTCTTGTCCTTGTTGAAATGGGTGATATGCGACGGTACTCATCACTTGACGAGGACCTTGACTAAATTCAAGTCAAAAACTGGTCATATTTTTTCGAAAAATTAAAAAATTCATACTACTTTCCCTAAAAAATAAAAATACCTGAAATTGCTCAATTTTTGCTATACTTTGTAACTAAAAAATGACATACTTGTTGATTTCTGAGCTATTTTATTGTATTTTTCTATGAAGTAACGAAATAAAGTACCAAACTTTCGTTCCAAAATTAAAGATATTTGATTTCAACTCCATTTTTATTCAATTTCAATAATAATTTAGCCTTTTTTTAAAAGTAGTAAGGTATCCTATATGCACATAATTATATTCCATTAAAGTTAGGTTAAATTAGGGTTGAATATATAGTATCTGTAGAATATTACATAATCTGTGTTTAAATTAAATTCCATTCCATACAAGACATTTATTAGAGGGTTTTTAAAATCAGTTAAATCTCTATTTAGATTTTAGAAATTCAGACAGATGGACATGGGTAGGATAAACTTGTTAATTTTTGACATATAATTTAATTAAAATTGAAAAAATTAAGAATTTAGACTTGTAATTTGCCTGCAGATTTTTTTAAAAATGAAATTGTGATGAATTTGAAGAGTAGATGAGATATAGATTTATTTTTAATTAAATTAGCAAGAAGTTTTTAGGTTTAGAGTGTGTATTATCGTAGTAGTAAGGGGAGACTCAGTCATCCGTGGATAGGAGAAAGTTTGCAGCGAGCGTCTCATTTTTCTCACATGCAAAATAGGCTTGAATTACTTCGTGTTCGGGAAATCCAAGAGACTTTAATCTTTCAATTGCCTCTTTGTCCGCTGCTGTTATTTGGATTTGGAAAGAACCAATCCTCGCGGCTTCGAACTGAAGATCCGCTCCCAGAAGAAGAGCTATTCCCATCCTCGTTCATCAGCCGTACAAACTCCTCCTATTAAATCATTTGAAACAATTAATTTAAATAGAAATTCGAAAAATGCAGCCAAAAATCCAAAATAAATGCATTTTTTATTTAAATTAATTAATAAACAATTAATTTAAATGACCCCACCTGATTCTCCGAGATGGCCTGAAGCAGTGCAGGGTTTGTTTGTCCAATTTGTTGAAGGACAGCATTGAGAAGGTTTGGATTCTCACGTACAACACTCCGCATTTGTTCAAATTGTGGTTGCTGTCGAAGAAATCCAAGAGGATCTGATTCTGCTGTTGGTTCAGCCCCTGGAGCTGCTGGAGGTTGTGAGGGAGGAGGAGCAGTTCTTCCTCCACCACCACTTCCGCCACCGGGTGCAACAGCTCCTCCTCCTCCGGCTTCTTCCTGAGCAAATTCGGGTGGGATTCCATTAAGGAGATACTCTACAGCTCGATCAGGATTGTTAAAAGATGCTCTCA